>QRBJ01000043.1:0-226506 GCA_003709865.1 Chaetothyriales sp. CBS 132003 | reverse complement strand
TTGTTGTTGTTGTTGTTGTTGTTGTTGTTGTTGTTGTTGTTGTTGTTGTTGTTGTTGTTGTTGTTGTTGTTGTTGTCTACAACAAGGCTAGAGGGTTTAGGGTCGGTTGTGGCAATATAGTTGGCGCATGAGGTGCCAGAGGTGAGATACCATTGGCCTGAGCGGATGAGGCAGCCGGCTACGCCTGCTGGTGCTGATGTGTCTGTGTTCTTGTTCGTGTCCGAGGGAGGAGGAGAGATGGGTCTGACGACTAAATGGCCTTTGCCGGAAAAGGGGATTGGGCTTGATGTTGATGTTGATGATGGCATATTGTCGCGGCTGGTGGGTGTTGATGCCCATGTTGACGACGACGACGACGACGACTGTTTGGGCACGTACCGGATTCCAGTTTGTGGGCAGTTGGATTTGGTGCCATTTGCTGGAGCGGCCGGGATGAAGATGGTGTCGGCATCGGTGGTGCTAGACGATGAAGAGGAAAAGGCGGGTGCATCGCGCAGGGGCCCGCGGACGTGGAAGTGGTACCAGATCTCGCGCAGTTCCTGGCCCTCGCAGCGGACCGTTACCTCGGCACCTTGGAGGGTGGAGAGGGCGGCTTGGAGCTCGCTGAGATCGTAGGCGCGCTCATCCGTGGGCACGATCTTGGACGTAGCTAGCGCATCGTACGTGTTACGTGTACGGTAGAGCTCGACGGTGCGGGTGAAGTAGTCAAGCACGTCCCTGTGCGAAGTGGTGCTGTTGTCGTTTTGTCGAGACGAAGACGAGGAGGAATCAGAGTCACCACCACCATAGCAGGCCGGTTCGAGAGTTGAGATGCATGTGCCGTGCTTGTTCCACTCGTGTGCCCATAAGTGGCCGTTGTCGCCGTTGAGCGAGAGCCAATATTGCGACATGAAAGCCAGAAGGTCGGAAGCCGACGGCGAGGCTGACAGGAGGGCCGAACTAACATCGTCCAAGGCGCGAGACGAATCACAGGACTGGTCGTAGCCGCCATCGCACAGGTCCGGCCAGAGGCCATGGATGGTCCAGGAGTCGGCTGGGCCAAGTGACGGCGAGGAATCCCAGAACTGAGTATGGAGGAAATGGCCGCCGGGGAAGTTCAAGCAGCAGGCATCAACATTGGACGGTGTCGATGCTGCACATGAGACTTGCGGTTGCGGACATGCTTTGTCTTGCGGAAAGAGGATTGGCTCTTGATATGCTCCCCCTCCGAAAGCGTGGACAGGGGTGGTATATAGGAGGCCATATAGCACCACAGGGGCGAACATCGCGATAAAAGAGGGCAAACAGGTTGATTGATGATGACAAGGGTATTATAGAGCGTTCAGAAGGAAGAGAAAGTCTCGACTCTTGACAAGCTAACAAAAGTTGATCCTGCAAGTTATGTGTGTACCCCTCGATTCTTGCTGTCGACGAAGAGAAGGCTAGTAGTTAATTTGCGAAGAGCTGGCTTATCGTAGTCGGCTTCTTACGCATCCCCCACGTGATTCCGAGGCATCCGAAATTTGGCGCAAGGTAGCGAGCGCCTCATCACCAATATTGATGGCATGGCATAGCCCGTCGTCAAAAGGGTATTCTTGAATAGGCAAGCTAGAACACGAGCCTTGCATCATTTTTCGTCAGTAAGCCGGCCGTCTGCGAATTAATACCCATGTCTATGGTAACGGGGCGCGTACTAATAATTAAGCCCAGCACTGGACACTCTAACAGGTGACTCCCGACTCACGTGACTAGCTCCCGTGGCTACCCGGCCCCACAGTGGGCCCTCTCTCCAAAACAGCCCCAGTGTTTCCACCTTTCCCACTTCTCGCCACTCCTCCGGTCTTTCCCATCAACTTTGCAATAAAAACTCAGACCAGGGCGATTGATAACAAGATCACCCCACATTCATTTGTGCTCGTGTCGCCTCCATTGGTTTCCGATTCTTCTGACGTGGTGTTTTCGGTCGCAATCTTGGGACGGTAGAAACAAACAAACAAGCACCAAGCAACAATCAATCATCATCTTATCAGCAACGCACACATTGTCACGATATACGTATCATATCCTGCAGCACACGAGCGGCCCATCTGGCAATACGAAAAATCCCATCGAAATGGCCAAGCTACCCTCTATATTCGCTTACTTGCACCATCTCTTCCTGTCGGTGCCACAGCACGGCTACCACAACATCAGCCGTGTCATCCAGCCGCAGATGCGCAGTATCTGCGAGAGTTTCCAAGCACAGGCACTGCAGTTGAGCCCAACGAAGAAGACCATTGGCTTCCAGAGCATGAGGAATAGTAATCCCAAAGGCGCGCAAAAGGGGAAGAAGGCGCCGTGAGAGCTGAGGGCGGGAAGCAAGCGCTTCAAGGGACGAGCGCTGGAAGAAGAAACAAATGAAACGACACAGAGTCGGTTTTTGTCGCCAGGCAATTATAACAGGGATCAATCAATGAGTGAGATCAAGAGATAAGGGGGTATGATGGACTACCAGGCCTATATGTTTGATTCCGGTGGGACTGGTGTGACAAAGATCTCCATCGCTGGAGTTGGCACCTCAGTTAAGAAAAGACTGTTATGATTTTTTTTTCCACACGTGGAGCGCAAGCTGAACGTGTTCTCAATGGAAGCGCACGCTCAATTATATGGCGGAAGAGCAGGCGTAGGTGCAGGCACAGACGCAGACGCAGACGCAGACGCAGACACAGACACAGACGCAGACACAGACACAGACACAGACGCGGCAATTGGGAATAAAGGCGTCGAATTCTGGTTTTCTTTGAATAGGGCGTGCGGTTGTTGGGAGAGGTTGACAAATGGCTAATTATGGAATTAAAGGAGCTATCATTTCTTGATCTTGTTCTCTGCGACTATAAATCCGGCTCTACAGCTGTCACAGATGTTTATCCTCTGACACACGCACATATATATCAGAATGCCGAATCATGCCTAGATTTAGCAAGATTCCCTGTCTGTTGAGGGGTATAGATAGGCTTCCACCCACCGCTGGCATTCTGGGTGCTGACAATAGCCCTCTACGGGCCCTCTTCTCTATTTACCTTTCAAAATTCCACCCTTCCCTTCCCCTTGACATAGACCCAATTCCACGGGCCTTGCTCCTTCCGTTCGCTCAACTCCACATACACCTTGCCTGCCTCCTCGGCCGAGGGCGGCGCGACATAGCCGCCCTCCTCACTCCGCTCGTCGGCGTAGTAAAACTGGAGCCCCTCCTTCCGATAAATCTCATTCTCAGCGGCCGCTCTGATCGCATATGCCGTGGCCGTCTTGGTGATTCCAAAGGTGAACATGACAGGAACAATCTTGTTGTTGAGAAAGTTGCCAGTGAAAATGAATGTCTTTGATGCCGTTGTGGACGGAAGAGATCGGAAGGACTTGATGGATTCGGCCAGTGCGACGATGGCAGAAGTGGTGTTGATCGCGAGAGAGGCCGAGAACTTGGCCGGAGTAAATGCGAGTACTGGGTCGGGACCATCTGGACTAAAGGCGGCCGCTGCTCCACAGTTCTTCAGTGTCAGTATGAGATGATATGGATTTTCCATGTCACGCGGGTAGTGAAGACAGCGAGGCTGGCGATTCTCCGTCGAGTAAGGTATGGGTGCTTGATGACTTACCGTTGTAAACAACAACACTGGGGGGGCCCAGCTTGGATGTGACAGTTGAGAAGATGCCTGGCACGACTTCAGGGTCTGAAAGGTCAGCCTTGATGTTCAGCTCGCCCGAAGGGGCCAGTCCATCAGACAACCGGCGGGCTGCCAGAGCGATCCTATAGCCTTTGGCTGAGAAGGCTGCTGCTACACCTTTGCCAATGTTTGGACCCGCACCGAGGATGAGGACAACCGGTTGAGACATATCTAGGTGATTCTTGCTTCTTTTTTTGGCCTTGGGACAAGACTTGTCTGCTGTGAGTACTTCCCTAATGTTCTTCAGAACGCACAGAATAGCAACAAATCAACCGCGAACCGAGGCATTTTTATAAACCCCTCTCTTAGAGTTGCCCTTCTCACTTGCTGCCAACCAGACTGACTCTCTGCCGCTAACCAGACTCTCTGCTGCTAGCCAGATTCTCTGCTGCTAGCCAGACTCTTTGCTGACTAACTTCTCGCCTGAGAAATCGGTCTAAGTTGTGCGCGTATAAAGTAAGAGTGCCAAGACTATTGCCATGAAGGGGAACGTAAAAAGTGGCTCTCTCGTGACTCTGCAAAGCCCATCATCATTGTGCTATTGAGCTCCTGGGAGGTAGCCAGGAGCTAATCTCTTGATCAACCCTCTGTCTATTGCTTGATTTCGTCATCCGCTTTTGGTGCCCGCTGATACGCATATCAGAGTCAGTCTGCACGTCTTGCATGTACCCTCGTCTATCAATCGTCAATTTTCAGAGAACTGACTTCCCCATCAGCTTCGTCCAGTGATTGATTCACGATTCAAAGAACTTCTTGAAGCTGGCTTTCTCCCTCTTGATGCTCTCTTGAAGCGCTTTCCTGGTCTTGGCAAGATCGGCCTTGATGGCAGCGTCGGTCGATGCGAGTTTGGCCGCTTCCTCGTAGTCCTTTAGGCCTTCCTCAATATCCTTCAATGCGACTCTGGCTTGACCGCGTCGATAATACACCTTTGCCTTATCTGCTTCCTTGGCATCCTTCGGAATGGCGTCGATGGCGAAAGTGGCCCATTTCTGAGCTTCCTCATATCGCTTCCTCTTGTTGGCGAGAAGAGCGGAGTTGGAGTGCAATGTGAAGCGTAGGCTGTCAACCTTTCCTTGAAGGTTCGCGTCATTGTCACCACCTGTTGGATAGTTGTTGAGATATCGGAGCGCTTTCTGGTATTTTTCAATACCGACGTCTAGATCGCCCGTTTTGTAGGCCTTGTTTCCGTATTCCTTCAGGTCGGCCGCGATCTTGTAGTAGTCTTCACCTGTCAAATCCTCGCCTTGATCCTCCGGAAAGTCCTCATATGGGTCTCCGGTTTCATCGGGGGTCTTTTCCGTTGCCGACGCGTAGTTATTTCCCTCCAGCTGCCCACAGTCTGCGATTACTACACCTGGCCCTTGTGGCTTGTCCGATTGCGTGGGCAGGTTCTCGATTTTCCGAACAATGTTCTTTCCATTGATGACTTCACCGAAAACAACATGCTTTCCATCTAGATGGGGGGTTGGAACCGTGGTGATGAAGAACTGGGAGCCATTGGTGCCGGGACCTGAGTTGGCCATGGAGAGGAGGAAGGGTCTGTCATGCTTGAGGTTGAAGTTCTCATCATCGAATTTCTCGCCGTAGATTGACTCCCCACCGGTGCCATTGAAATTGGTGAAGTCACCACCTTGTATCATAAACGACTTGATCACTCTGTGGAAGATTGATCCTGGTTGTGATTCAGTCGTGCTTTCTGACTTGACGGCCCATGGCGTCCTCACCTTTGAAACAGAGATCCTTGCCCGATTTGCCTTTGCCCTTCTCGCCTGTACATAGTGCACGGAAGTTATCGGCGGTCTTAGGAACCACTATTCAGGCATTAGACAGGTTGGTCGGCACAGCCTTGGCATAGCTTACCATCGCTGAACTGCTTGGGTGTTAGTGGATTCCCGTCATGCAATTATGACCTTTTTTTGATACTAACCAGCTCGAATACGATGCGACCTTCCTTATTATCACCGATTGTGATGTCAAAGAAAACACGAGGACGCTCTAGGCGGTCTGTTCAGCCTACCGTGCTGCCAACACCTGTCATGTGGATGCCTCTTACCGGATTTCGACGACGCCATGGCGGTCAAGCGAAGGTTACGAACCAGATTAGTGCTATTTGAAGGACACTGAGGATACAAATTAGAAAGCTTGTAGAGCGAAGAGTAAAGCACTCGCTTCACCGACCTTGGAATATTGACCAAAAAATTCTTGAAGATTCTACCGTGCCCCACTACTGTCACCCTATGCCTGAAGCCAACACAGCAGCAGCCTTGTTCTGGAATGTGGGGAAGGCACGCTGACACGTGATGCCAAGACCAACCCCTAATATATTATGTCACTTTGACAACAATCCTTCGTCTGTTTCACCTCCTCGTCGTCCAACTCGAATTTGTGCTGCGTCAGGAGCTGTAGAATCATCTCCTCATGATGTACTTGCATTCGTGACCTGTCAATTGAGCATATATTTCTACATCCTTTCTGTTATTGTGCCTACAGGATAACCAGTCTATAAAAGAGATTGTATCCGTGGAGATCCACATCCCACATAGTTTCCTGTATACATGCGACTATTGTCCCCTCAAATATAATGTGTCACGACCCATACCCTGTCTAGGAAGCCGTGCGCAAGCTGGCAGTGGAGTACAGACATGACAACCAAAATAAATATATGAAGGGCAATCTTACGCCTAACTAGTGCGTTTGACTTTCTGCACTTTTGACAGAGGTCCATGATAGTCCAATACCCCATTATTGAGTCAAAGGCAGAATGATCAGGCAATGAGAACTTCCGTCTCATTTGTCATTGATGAACATCTGGCTTGGCTTGATCCATGTGCTTTGGAGGTGCTGAAGGTATTGACAGCAGTTGTAACATGGTGCCGGTTACAAGCATAAATATTACAAGTTCCAAGATGTACCCCAGGATTTGGGAGTACTTTCAGTCTTTTTGGGTGATCCCCAAGTGACTTGTGGAACTTGGTCATGACAGCAGCTGAGGACGAAGCCTTCCAACAAGGTACAAGCTGCCTCTTCCGTGCATGAGACTGCAATTCAGTAACTGATCTGCTTCACTCCCACTCCAGAAGAGCGTTTTATGTACATGGAGAAGAACATCCCGGGGACGAAGGAAGAAGAAGAAGAAGAAGAAGAAGAAGAAGAAGAAGAAGAAGAAGAAAGTAGTAGCTGGACTGTGAAGACACAAGAACTTTCTTTCTCCACAATTTGTGCATTACCATTGCACCAAGAGTCAAATTTGACAAAGTAGTGATCTATCTTTCTGCCATACCCCGACGCTCTTGCTAGACCAGAGCCTCGGTGCCATGTGAGGGGTCTTCTGGAGCAGAAGAGTGACCTAGGTCCCACAGAAGCCAGGGCAACATCCCCAGAGTAAGGATGTCATCTTCCAAGGTGCTCTTCGTCTTTCCTTTTCCTTTGGATCGGGCACGGGCACCACCATCGTTCTATGGGAACGGTCGTGCAGCCTAGCGAACGCCATGATGTTTACGGGCTAGCTCGCCTCGACTTGCGCCGGTATGCCCGAGAGAGCCAAGGCTTGAATGTGTTGCTCCACCTACAACGGAGGTCGGCGAAAGATCAAACTCTAACAAAGCTGGGGTCAGCACATGCTTGAATCTCAAGTTCCGGAGAGAGACAATAACATGGTAGATCGTTGAATGCTCCGTACCTATGCCGGTCACCCACTGATCTGCTTGTACTAACCAACGGTACGTATCTCGAAGTTGCAGATCGCTCACATACCCCGTTTTACGTAGGTCTCTTTACTACAAACGAGGGTAGGGCGACCGAACAAATCCATTAGAACGATTCCTTAGTCGACTTTACTAAGCCGCCCGAACTTTCATTGTCGAATTAAGCGCGACAAAAACTTGCCCTAGTCCGGGGGCAAAGACTCCAACACTTTCCTCTTGCTTCAGGTACGGAGAAAGCTCGTCGTTTGGTCCAAGACGCAAGAAACAAAGAAGCATTTTCATTTCCTCTCTGACGACGACGACGATGATGATGATGGTGATAATGAGAGAGCAAGCCGGCTTGCACCGACAGTACGTTGCTGTGGAAGACAGGCAGAAATAAACCAGGCCGGAGGTTTTCCGATCTGTCTAGCTCCAATTCGGTTGAATGGCAACAATGCCTACAAAGTACGAGAAGGATCAGCTGACGACAAGATGACAGGCAATAGCAAGCAGGAATGTTGGAGCAAGGACCGACTACTACCATATCATAAGTTAGTAGTCACCTCTTGTAAGGGCGGCCGCTTGTGCATATCATCTAGGGGTATGCCGTCATAGTTATAACTCTCGTCGGCCCCACTGAATAAGGCAGAGACTTGCGGTGTCATCTGGTCTTGTCTTGTCTTGACACCTCGACCTTGTGGCTTTGTCCGCGCTGACAGTTACTCCCTCGTGATACCCGCTGATGGAATGGGATGCAATACACAAAATACCATAGACGCCAAGAGCTGACGAGTCAGCGGCGCAAGAGGATGATCTGGACACGGCCGCCAAGGTCGGTGCCGGGATCACCAGAAGTGCACAATAATCTCAGAAGTAAAATGCAAGGCGCAGAGCACGAAGATCCGACAAAACATTCTCGGTCATCTGTTCGCTTCTCCCAGGAACCTAGAGCCCTAAAGTGGGTGGCGTAGCACTAGAGGAGCTTAAATGGCGACGTCAGTAATGACGAGCGGCATCTGTGAGCTCCGTTAGCCGATGACTGGCGGCTAAAGGTTGCGTCAATCTCCAGTATGAGGGAGGGATGTGCTTGGTGAAGTGGCCAGCAGATTCGTGAAGCAGGCTGCCGATTAGGACTGGTACACACAGCCTCGATGCGTAGCTAGACTGAGATGTGCTGGTGCTGCTGGTGCTGCTGGTGCTGCTGGTGCTGCTGGTGCTGCTGGTGCTGCTGGTCCTACTACGGGCTCATCACGAAGATGATGCGGTCGGCCATAACGGTGAAACACAGTTAATCGATAACTACGCGTGGCTAGGCGAGGGCACAAGCGAGTTCTTCAGCCAGGGCCGCCACGCAGCCCTCCCAACCACAGCATGGGTGAAGCATTTACGAATTGAGTTAACACGCCCTGGCCGAGAGTGAGTGGGGTTTTGGACAAGGTTGGGAGCCCAGGTTTTGGCTTTGGATGAGGACGGCGGTCGGCGGCTACTTGCTCCGTGGTACCGACCATCTCATTTCTGGTGTGGCCAATCTGCGCAGTCAGCCGCCAGCGGCGGGGTGATCACCCCAATCCCTTGATCTTTCCAACCTACTACAACAGCCAAGCTTCACCGTGCTCCAATGGTTGATTGGGCTCTGTGAAGGGACCCGCTACTGCGAGTCATCACTGTGCAAATATCCAGCAGATTCGGCAATGTCGATGTGTCTACTAAGGGGTCACGGCCGCAGCAGTGAAGTCGACGTGTCCAGAAGGCCAATCTTGGACGTGCCACGAATACTACAGTAAACTGGAGGAACGAGGTACTAACTACCACCACGTACGGCTCTCAAGCAAGAGAGATGCGGGAGTGAGGAGGCTGGCAACATTCTCGTCAGGTGCGCAATACAGACAGAGGCACGGTGGTCCTACCCCTTCACGGTACCACGGCCACAGCGTCAAATAGTATTCTGGGGCAAGACAAATGCAATTTGGCTTTATTTTACATGGTCAGGTGGCGTGTGGAAAGTACAGTAGATCAAGCAACTTCGCAACTGCCCAGCTCAGGTGAATACATCATCATCGGCTAGGCCGCACGGGGCCGGCGAATCGCGGCCTGAGGCTGAGAGATGTGCCTCCGTCCCTCACGCCCCCGTGGTCATTGCGAGACAGGCACAGCTGACTCTCAGCCTCCAGCTTC
This sequence comes from Chaetothyriales sp. CBS 132003, assembly GCA_003709865.1. NCBI lineage: Eukaryota > Fungi > Ascomycota > Eurotiomycetes > Chaetothyriales > Chaetothyriales sp. CBS 132003. The sequence continues at coordinate 216,965 of QRBJ01000043.1, read as the reverse complement.
CTGGCCCTGGCGCTGGTCAGGAACGCAAGGCGTATGCCGACACAATGGGAACCCACCCAGGGCTGTGCGTTGAGGGCGCTGCGCTGACTGGTTGGCCTTTGGGCCTCCTGCAGTTTGCAGGCAGCCAAAAGATGGGCACCCCCCGGCTGCTGCCAGGCGAAGCGCGGATCCACTAGCCGGCCAAGGATCTGGACTCGGTAGTGGAGCACCGGCGAGTGGCTGGCTCCGTGATGCCCAGACGGGCTAGTCAAGACGAGTCTTTCTTGGCCGTTTCCAGACTCGGTCGCAGTTTGCCACAAGCAACATATTCCCGCCAAAATTCCCGTAAAGTCACCTGGCGTTTCCGTGGCGTCTCACATTACGCAGCCCACCACGCGCAAGCCCCACAGGCCCTGCCCGTTCGGTCTTCCCCATTCATTCATTCCTTTGATTCGCTTTGCTGGACCAGACCTGGTCAACCATCCATCCATATATTGTTGAAGTGGCCCATCCTGCTGGCCACTCCCCACTCCAAAAATTACCAGTATGCCCATGGTCACGACCACCTGAGTTCAGTACACACCTATACACCACTGTCTGTATAAACACACGCATCGACATCAACACTTGATCAGCCCGTCTGCAGTTCTGCTCCTTCCCTGTCGCTCACAGCTGGTCGCTCTTACTGTGCCAGCGAAAAGGCTGACGCTGACCTCAGCCGCGCGGGAGAGGCTTAAATAAGCCCGGCATTCGCCCCCAATGACTGAATCAGTTCTTCCCGCGCCTGCCAACATGGCAAGTCACCCACAAATGGGCTCCGTGGCCGCTGCCCTTCGCATAAGACTGGAGCAACTGCCTCAACTCAACATGACAGTTAACAACACGCACTTGCCCCCCCGTCGCTTGCACCAAAGGGAACCGTCGGACGACGTTGCCTCTGCCACATCATCTTTTTCCAACCACTCTTTTGGCTCGCGCCGGTCGACTCTGTCGGACGCCACAGACGCCACGGACATGACACCCACGCCCTTCAGGTCGAGAGCCGGCACCTTGGAGAAGACGGGCACAGCGACAGCAGCAGCATCATCATCATCATCATCATCATCATCATCATCATCATCATCATCATCATCATCATCATCATCATCGTCAACGGTGCCTATGGCCCAGCGTGAGCCCTGTAAACCTCCGCTCCGTGTTGTCCTTGGTACAGCCTCGGTTGGCTCGGCCCAATCGCCCTTGGCCAAAATTACCACCGTCGAAGACTTGCAGCAGTTTGTCTCCAAATTCCGGTCACGGGGATACCTCGACATCGACACGGCAAGAGCCTATCCCGTCGGCCGGGGTGGGACGTGCGAGAAGCTGCTAGGAGCAGCAGAACTGCGGCTGTCAAAATGGGCCAACGTGTCAACCAAAGTGTCGAGTTTTATGCCTGGCAGTCACCGTACCAAAAACATCGGCCTGTCCATCGAACGCTCATTAGAGGCGCTCAACACTGACTCTGTCGATATCATGTATCTGCACGCGCCTGACCGCGCCACGCCGTTCAAGGAGACGTGCCAGGCCATGCACAACGCCTTCATGGATGGCAAGTTTGAACGCTTCGGCCTGTCCAACTACAGTGTGGAGCAAGTCGAAGAGATTCTCAGGGTATGCGAGGAGAACGGCTTTGTCAAACCCTCAGTCTACCAAGGCCAATACAACCCCATCTGTCGAGGAGCAGAGGAGAGGCTTCTCACTCTTCTGCGAGAGCACAACATCGCCTTCTACGCATACAGTCCCTCCGCCTGCGGCTTCTTCTCCAGCAAAGTCACACGCTCTTCAGCCAAGGACAAGGAGAGCAGATGGAACATTGCATCCCCGCTCGGTGCCAAATACTCTGGCGACTATTTCCAAGACCCACTGTTTGCCGCTGCCGCCATTGTACGCCAAATGGCGACTCGGTATGGCATTACCGGTCATGCCGCTGCCATTCGCTGGACGACGTGGCATTCGGAGCTCGGCGCCGAGTACGGTGACGCCGTCATCATTGGAGCTTCCAAGCTTGATCAGCTGGCAGAAAACCTCGACATTCTCGAACAGGGGCCCCTACCAGAGCCGCTAGTCGAAACAATGAACAGTGTTTGGGAGGATGTTAAAAACCTCGAGAAAGGACCTCGATTTTCCTTTGTTTGAATTTACCCCCTGTGTACATACATGGTCGTTGCCTGAGTCAAGGTTTGCTGGGCTACCACGCCTTGATGACCGCCATCGTTTGGCTCACGGCAACAGGCATGCGTGGTGGAATGGAACTCGTCTGTTGTTTACAATATCCCTTTGGAGCGGACTACATTGCGGCCGCCCGGGCCAGGTCGAGGCAAAGACCTATTTTGTTGAGCCATTTTCTCCTATTCTACCATTGGTCCCTCAAGTGCTGAGACGGAGCCACTTTTGTGTTGGAAAACAAAACGTTTTTGGGATACGAGAAGGCGCTACTTTTACTACGTGTATCTGAGATACCCACAATCTAGCTATGCCCTTTTTAAGGCGACGATTTCGTGTGCTAAGCACTACGCTGCTTACGCTATCGCAATTCTATTGTCTGGCATACCCAGAACGAAGCCCTGAATGAAATTGTTGGAAGAACTTTCCATTCTGCCATTGGTCCTGCAAGCACTATTCTGTTGAAACAATTCTTGCGGTCGCGGCACTACTAAACGACTTTTGTCTGAGAGATACGCACGGCCACGTAAGATGTACTGTGTATGTACTGTCTGGCCAACCCAGTAACAATAATACAGTAACAAGCCAGGAACGAAAACCATTTTCTTCCAAACACATCATCCACTCAAACAATGCCCCCTTCATTCTCGCCCCAGCGAAGCCTTCGGTTGACTGAGTGGGACGTGCGAGATTAAGCAACCGGACAAGGGCCCCCAGCCCAAGCCGACGGATGACTGCCAGCGACCCAGACACTAAGTTAGCTCTGCAAAAATCAGCTCTCATTGGATGTAATCTGCCAGCATAAACCAAATCCCTTCCGGTGTTGTAACTGTGGTGGTCAGAATCCGGGCGACCACCATGCGTACGCCCTGTGGATTGTTTTGCTCTTGGGATTTGCAAAACATCCGAACAATCTCGCATGTTTACAGCTTAAATCCGGCACAATTGTCCTATATTTCCCTCAAGTCTAGGTGAATCCATGCGCAGACAGCATGTAAGCAAGTGTAGGGCGCCCTTTGCTGGTTCGACGCCTCGTGTTGGCAGTACCCTCTGCATCCACGCACCACCGGCCAATCCCTAACAAAAACTTCCGTCATCTTGCAAGGGCGTTAAGCGTTAGTGCCTTCTTGGTGGGGCACGCCCCCTACATCGGCCGCTCTGCGCTCGCCGATGACCGTGGACCTATCCGCTTGGGTATCCCGGTAAGAAATGCGGCACAAGGAAAGATGGATCAAGGATTATGAATTCAAGGGTTGTACCATACCGTGCAGTAGCACTGTAATTAACATGTAAATGATCGCCTCACAACAATTCCCTGAAACCAAGTCCAAGTCTATATCTTTCTTGAGCGCTTGCAGCCTCTTCCCAACTGGTGAAGTCTACGTGGTGTTTCCCCCCCACCACACCACAGCAGGTTCGCATTGCTGGTACACCCACCTTTTCCTCGCTACTCCCGCTGCCGTGGGGTTGCATTTTTGTGGCAAGAAGGGAAGAAAAGCTCAATTCTACGGCAGCCTCCTTTCCCATCCACGCGTCCAATTGTAACTACTGCATGAACTTGCAGCCTCGTGCTTACCGGCGCGCTTTTGGGAGAAACTGTGAATTTTACTTTAATTATCTAACCTTAATGCCCCAGCAGAGCAAATTAATCTGCTCAGGGCCGCTAGCAAAGGAAGCCTCTACGTACTACTGTACACGCCCGTGCGGGACGCCGTCGACCCCTAATTACCACACCAAGTGCAAAACGGGTTTGGGCCCAGACTTGTTAGCCACTTTTGACGGCTAAAGACCCTTGATTTGATTTGGTTCCAAGCCACCCTCTAGAGTTACTGATAGTGGGGTAGCCAGGACTGGCTGTTCATTCTTGTCGCGAAATTCATACACAAACATGAGTCGGCTTCGAGAGCCGCATCCTCATTGGGACTTGGTGGCGGTGCGATTCATTCCCCACAAATCAATTACCGAACTTACTGGTCTTGATTTGTATCTGGTGCTTGGCAGTGGGCAGGTTCACTGACATGGCAAGTGAGGTACAGTTAAGCCTCATGTGCATGGTCCGACTGTTAGGAAACATGGGGCACTTTCAAGACCCCCTTACTTCCTCCCTTGTATAGCAATCCTCCTAATATTTCCTGCCCAAATTGCCCAATCAAGGGTGATGATAGCAGTTATTTCACCTAATGTAAACAATGTTCCAAACCACTGAAAATCACACAGATGATCATTTCCCCCTTCCTATACATCATATGATTGAAAACAACAATGATTTTACTCTGCACCAACCAACCAAGTCTTTCTGCTGCAACTAAAGTGACACAAGGGCCGGCTTGGCTTCGTTGTTTGAACACGGGCGAGCCACGTGGATTGGCACCCTTAAACTTTCTTTTTACCAGGGCCTGGAACTAACAGCTTTTTAGCTATTAGGCGCCCCCAAAGTCTCTTGTCGCCTGTCAGTCGGAGTACTGAAAGGCTAGCCCCTATTCCCTCTTCTACTTTCCTTTTTGGATATTTCAAGACATGCAGACAAAAAGACCAGAAAAACTAGTGGTTTTCTTGGTTAGCAAACAAGGAATAATACAGCCAACTCTGTTGGGAAACAGCCCACAGCAGAACTACTGCTGCTTCTTAGGTTGCCTGCAGCCACTATGCAGTGGCCTTGTGCAAAGACATGCAGGGATTAGTTCTTTCTACTTTCGAGCGGTCAGGTCACAGCTGTGTTTGCAAGTCAGGCAGTAGTTTATGCTGTGGATTTTAGCAGGTAAGCAGTTTACCTACACAACGTTACTAGCCAGTACTTGTTGGCTGGCTAGTAACTCCATGCCAATTCAAACCAGGAAGAGAAAACAGATTGAAACAAAATCTGCTTACAGACAGGCGGGCATATTTCCAACTTGGTTCATGAACAGTCAACCTTCTACCCAGACTGGTTGCTACTGTATGTAGGCTCACAAATCACAAAGCCTGTAGCTGCAAGCCTTTCCAACAAGCCAAGCAAGCCGGTCAGATTTCCAATAATAGCCAAGCAGAACCCCTTTTTGTTCCTTTGTTGAGGATCACCTCCAACACAGTGCACAGCCTACATTGACATCTGACCAATGCTAGCACGAGAACATTGTTCAATGCAAGGGGGCCATTCAGGCATGCCAACTCTCAGCTCAGATCAGAGACATGCATGGCATGAAGTAAAGCTTGAGCAAGGATAAGCACTGCCCAGCAAAGCTTCAAACAAGGCTGGGAGGGAAATGGCTGGTGGTGTGGGTATGTTGGCTGTTGTTTGGCAGTTAAAAAAAACTCGCTTCTCATTATCTAGTCACCATAGTCCACAAGCTGCTACTAAGCATGTGAGGAATGGTGCAAGGGTGGACCATGACTATTGCGCAAGCCACAGGCAAGACAACGTGAGCACCAGCGAAGAAAACATATACCACACGTGGTATGTGGCTTAATGCACAGTGCGGCTGTGGGTGGTGGATACAAGACAAGCCTTCGGCGAGGCGAGAGTACAGCATGAGAAGTTTTTCTGTTAAGATTTCAGGCAGCCTGTGCCACGTCCTGCAGGTTGTAATTGCCGAAAGTCTATCTAGCCACATGTTCCAGAGGACTGCGAGGCTGGCACTACGAGAATAGACGAATAGACGGCCTTGTGTGCGGTGTTTGTGTATGTGCTCAGGTGTGTTGCTGTTCTGCCACAAGCGAATACAAGGAGAATTGGATGGGAAAACATCAAAATTGGAAATAGGTGTTGAATTTGGGTTGGTGGGCATGGTAAACTTGATTACTCTTAGCATAGAGGCTTGCGACATGTCCCCTTTTGTTGAAGTGTTGTCCTCAAGAAGTAGGTATTCACGCGCCTGATTGATACGAGGAAGTACGTAAACTCACAGTCGCTTCTCGGTGTCAGCGAAAACTTAGTCGGTGTAGTTTCGCCAGGCGGGTCTCGGCCACACGTGGCTTGACGATTTACGACAAAGCTAACTTCAGCCTTTCCGCTCAGGTTCAACGGGTGGGTAGAACTTGGGAGTCATATGGCAAGGCTGGAAAAAGATACAAAAATCGGCGATCGAGTTCTAGATCTGTGACTTGGGCGCCGAAGGCTGGGTCTAGACCGCGGCGATGAGCCGCGCCCAAAGAACGCGCGTTCTGGCCGCCAAGGTCGCTAACTAAGAGAGGAGAGGATGCGCATTGCCCAGCCAACTAAAGTCAAACTGCTCGTCGGCGCCAGCGCTGCCGTGACCGGTGGGCTCTGGACTCGGCAGAGCAGCCAGCCTCTGCACTCTTTCCTGGTGGCTTGAACTAGGCACATCTGACAGAATGTGGTCGAGAATTTGTTGCGACATCTTCCAGGCTTGCTGCACAAGCTGATAGTTGCCTTCACATGGCGCGTGGACCTGGTAGACTGGAGTTGGCATCCACTCCCCGTGAAGGGAAGGAAGGCACCGAGCCTTCCTCGAAGTGAAACTTACCCATTTGAGACTCGCAATGAATACCGAGAGATCTTGGATGAGCTTGGACCTTGGTACGGACAACTGTGGCAGAGGTGTCGGTCGTGTCTTTTGCTGAAGCAACTCTGAAGCAAGGACACCGGATACTGGAAGACCATACTGCGCAATTATTATGATTAGGTATTAATCTTAGCAGGCGACATAGGACAAAGATTTACAAAAGCTCACCAGAACCGCCATCCATGATACATAACACGCATGACTTGGCGGCCCTTTTACGAACTTGACGGCGCAGACTTCCAGCATTGCAGAGAGGATTCTGTGCGCAACGTCGAAGAGCTCGTCGGGATCGTAGCGTAGCTGCCTAACTAGCATCCAACGAAGCATGAACTCGTTGTAGAGAATATCGAGGTACTCCTCAGCGGCGAAGGCAACATTTTCATACCCCATCTTAGAGCTAGGATTGAAATGGACATGATCGGGCAGCGACTGCCATAAGGATAGGTTGCGCGCCATGATATCCATAGCTTTCTCGTGCATTTCCTCCCTAGGAGGCCCGAGAGACAGCTCAAGCACTTCTTCTTCTCTCAACAAGGAACTGAGAATGCAGACGCGTAGGTAGCATGATTTCCGACTCTTAAAGTTGGTGGTCCACCCATTCTGGTCAATGGTAGATAGAGCGGCCTGTAGCTCCGCGCCTTCCAGCGCCAGTTCGCCATAATCCAGATCAACTTGTAGCTGGATCGAGCAATATCGCTGAGATATTCGGGGCGGGCGCCTGACGAACGTGCACACGGCCTTGTCGAGAGAGTATGCATTGGCAAGAGCACGTCTTCCCATCTCGACCATGCAGAACGGCAGCCTTACATATCTTTGATCTCTCGATGGTAGCCACGAGCGAAAATAGCAGTGCAAAGATCTCCTATCTTTGGCCATGTCAGGTAGTGGGCGTCTCCGAGTACCTGGCTATTGTAATTATATGCTATTGTCGCAGAGTGCCCATAGCGCAAGGTCGCTGAGCTGCCCGGCGTCTTCGCAAAAGAGGATGCAAGTGTTGCTGGCTTGCATCAACTTTTACATGAACTCCTGTTGATTTTCTTCTTAATGACCGATGAAGTCGAAGAGAGGATCATCGCACGGTATGGCGTTGTAGCCTAGGCCTGCAAGGTGATTAGCATACCGGGAGCTGGAGAGAAAGATACAGAGAGATATTGACAAAGATACAACTATCAGCAGTGGTGGAAGACTGACCACAACTAGTGAAGAGGGCGCAGAGAGCTTCCTACCGAATGTTATCGCCGGTGTAGTTCTTGTAGTAAGTATCGAACCAGCAAGATTCAGTGACACGGACTGGACGCTCGGTGTTGTCAAGACCCCTTTCGGCGAGGACTGCATTGTACCCAGCGGATCCAAGGAAACCAGGTTCAAGAGCACGAGCTATTAGAGGGGCAGGACTGTGTCGCGCTGTTACGCTCTCCAGGAGACAGTTGAATGCAAAGCACAACGGGACGTCCTCAGTGAATCGGCGTCTCCAGGCTCCACTTCAGGGCATGTATAGTGGGGTTATGAGTTGGACGGGTGGGATCCTAAGTTCATTCTGTAGACTTAACTCAGACGACGGTAGTGGGTTGATCTTTATAACTCCAGCGAACACGAGGGTGGTATTAAAGAAGCGCATATCACCTACCGAAGCCTCTTCGTGCCACTGCTCTGCACGCGAGGGGTCAACCCCCTCATCGGAGCTGGATGATAGAGGCACTTGGAAGTAATACCTCGGCGTTGGAAGCGGTCACATATTGGCTTCGTATGGTCGCAGCTGTACTTGGACCTGCGGCAGGGCTCACAAGAGGGTGGTTTACCATTGTCGGTATGACGCCTCATGATTCGTTGCCAGCCACGTTGACTCTGGCTTAACTAACCGACTGATTCGGATGAAGAGAATGGCGAGAATGACGACACGAGCACGTAGATCGATAGCTAGGATAAGCCTAGCTTGGTGGATGTGTCCCGATGGAAACAAGCCATGTCATTGAAGTGTGCTCTCCTGTGAAAGGCGTTGTCCAGTCGCTTTCGTTATTTCGAAGCTACTCTGCACTAGCGGCGCTAGTATAAACTTCTGACTCACTCCAGTTTTACTACGTGATATCTGACATGAGAAATACCGCCGTCGTGGATGGATCTTTGGTATCCGTGCTTGGTGGTGACTTGGGCAGCACAGATGCCGTCGAACGCTGGATGCCTAACTCGACTCTGAATTAAACAGGCTGCGTGTCAGACGGTTGAAGGGCCAAATTTTGATGCGGATTTGGAAGCTTCGGATGGGTTGTAAAGACATTGATTTAGGTCCGAACTCCGAGACTCGGAGTATTGGCTGCCTGATCTTAGCGTCAGGCTACACGCATACGCACCTCTACCATTCAGTCATTTCTCCACCAGTCCAATATGGACATTATTCTACCATGAACTGCTTTCAAATAATAGACTCGAGACCCTTGTTTAGCCATCTTAACTGGTTAACCAAATTGGATAAATGCCTATGTTAAGAGTCCTGGACCCCTTTGTATCGGAAGGTGGTTGAGCTTAGAGTAGGTCTAGAGGGAACTAAAATTATCAAGACCGTATTCTCGGGGTTCTGTTTGGGGGATTGGTTTGTATCATATTTTGGTTAGTGTAGCAGAACGGTTGACCGGCATAGAAAATGGGTAGGTAAGCAGTGAAGAGCGAAGAGGCCGTGTTGGTGTTGAGTCAGAAATCGCGTACTTTCATGCTCAACGGCCCAATGAAAACATATTTTTGATACCCCACTAGTCCTGCTATGGACGCCTGTGAGGTGGTGTTGGTCAGCGAAATCTGAGCCCCGCCTGGGGATCCGACAGCTATTACTGTATATAACTGGCCCCCCCAATGTTGATTTTAGATTTCCTCAACAAACAACACAATAAGTTCAACTCACTGGCTGTGCACTTAACTCAAGTTCGATCACATCCACCCTTTCAGAATACCAACATGTCCGGCAACAACAAGTCCAATCCCAACGCCAAATCGCCGGGCGCCAAGTCGTTCGACACGCAGTCCATCTCAACCTCATCTATTCTCAGCGAAAAGGAGGGAGCGCAGCGGGAGTTCCAATCCCAAACCGCTTCTCAGAAGCCCTCCTTGACATCAAGACTGGTTCAAAGTGAGTTAGACACAATGTTGACCCGTATGGAGCTAATGATCCGTTCCAGAGATCAAGAGCATCGAGCCTCCTGAACCAAGGATACCCCCTCACAATCGGACGTCCATACCTGGATGGGCGCGATGAAGCTAGGTTACTAGGAACGAAATCAGACCTTCCCTTGAAGACGCAGGGCGACCTCGTCTTGCACGGTTCAAAATGCTCTATGGAAGACGACCAGCAATTCAATTAGGTAGCAATAGCGTTTGGAGTTCTTGAGAGGCCTGGTTCTGAGGTTGCCCCCCGTACCTAACATTCTCACTAGCACCATGAGTGTGAGATGTTAATTCTAAGTTTGAATAGAAATCTAGTTGGTAAACGGTTCGCACTTGAAAGTAACCATGCAAACATCAATCATACTCACCTTGTACACCAGTGAATAGTGGTATTGTCAGTTGTTCAACTCACATGAATTTCGATCCATTGGAAGAATCCGTGCCGAGTGCTCCGTTAAGTAGCTCGCAGTTGAGGACAAGCTTCATCTCAGCAGAAGGCATGGGTACAGTATCGTTAAAGCGAAATACAGTGGGTTCAGGTCGCTGTACTGGATAATCAGATGGAATGATCTAACAGGAATCCTCAGACAGGCGTCAGGTCATGATTTCGCTGACGGAGAATGCCAGGGAGGTATCAATAGAAAGACCACAAAATGACTTTCCAGGGCGGGAAGACGCAAACATGCCAATGATGCAATTGGTCTCCACCGCGCATCGAGAAACTGGCGTGGACTTCCTATTTTCTGACCTGGGTGTGATCCGCTTGCGAGTCGTGAAACGATGTCATGATATATAGTGGAACGCCTGAGTCTTGGCCCGAGAGTGGCAAGATTCCCTACCTTTTTGGCGTTATAGGGCTCACCAGCCTCCTGGCGTTCCGGGCATAACAGTTCAGGCGAGTAGCGGACCGCCGTCCCCATCCTGCTCACGGGCCACGGGAGATCCAACCTAGTTGCTGTATAAAAAGGCGAAGTTAGCTGTATTTAAACCATATATTGACCTAAGATAATTTGGACTCACAGAAATTGTCCAAAGCAGACGCCCCTTCCAGGGTAGGCGGCCGCTGACCTTCGAACTTAGGCAATTTTTTTATCCACATCCCAGCACATATCACTAGAGATCTGGTCATACTTCTCCAGAGCGAACCTGTAAATACAGGTAATCTCCCCAACCTGCCAAGGTTCGAATTTGGCAAGCAAATCAGTTTAGTATGTCACCAGAATCGAAGTCTAATATCGGAATTCCCAAAGAGGCCACCGGTCAGCTGGAAGTGATATAAAGCGCGTAGAATCCGTGTACTCTCGGTCTTTACTAAGAGCTAGACATTATCTGCCTTGGTATTCAATATCCTTGGCGAGATTGGCTAGCGCCTAGTCCGTGTAGAATCGTGCAAGGGGTTGAATAATAGAGGGGTGGAAGGTAGCTATACCCATAGCTCCATACTCCGTAGGCCCTTCGGTCATGACTGAATACTGCATCGCGGAGGAGCGTCGATCCTCGTAAGACTTGAGAAACTGAGTGACTACGTGACGTGCGCGTGAATGTGCAAAGTTAGCCGAGCTAGTCCGAGAGGCAGCACAGACATCAACAGTGACACTGCGTGAAATCGTCTCTAGGCATTTACAAAGTAGTAACTTGCGGTTCCGTCGGTAATCTTGATGAAAGGTAAGAGAAGCATGGACCAACGCGCGTAGCTCTCCAAGTTCTAGAATGGAAACGATCGAAAATTCCTTTTCATAACGGCGGAGGGAATGAAATGATTTTTTAGCCTTACAAGGATCCTGGGGCGCCGTTGCCTAGCGCCAAGACCGAAACCCTGACGTCTGGGCAGTCGCCTTCGACAAGCATGTTTCATTCACATGTTCATTAGAGCAGAGCTATTAGAATCAGCCAAGCAGTGTTGGCGATGGCCTCAGATCAGACGCCAGCGCCGTCAAAGCGCTTCCTGACACCTCAATTCAGCTCATCAGCCAGGCAATCAGCCAGGCAATCAGGCCAATCGCTCACACAGAAGCAAACGCCTTCCTCGTCTGTGACTCCGCTTCCTCGGACTCTACGATTCGTAACACCAGCAAAGCAGCAGAGAGAGGACATTAACACCAACTTTGAGGATGAGACCTCAAGCCTTTCCGATCCACGATTGCAGGTCTTCACGCCGTGCGGTGTGCGTGGAACTGACGCAATCGACGATGTCGATGTCGAGCTGGCCGATGGTGACTCGGCGGGCCACAACCTCAATGTTGGTTTGACCGATAGCAAAGGGAGCGTGTATGATGTACAGGCTGCCGAGTTTGCTACGCCTTATCCGCGAAAGCGACGTAAAATGTCTACGCCGACCAGGCTGGTCGATGAACGCGTCTTGATGTCATCTTCGCCGTCCAATCCAGTGTCCGATACAAGTGATGACGGTGGAGAAAACGACTCGTTCTCGGATATAGAGCTAGACCAATATTCACCCTCTGGTAAGCCAGCGATAGGCCGATTTGGTTCGCGCTTTAAGAGGGCGCCTTCACTAGCCACGCCGCTTCTGGACGACACAGAGAGTAAGCCGATTTTCCGGCAGCCGGACCCAAAATTGCACATTGCTGCAGAAATGGCAGCCGTCCTTCCTGATGCCTTCACGCCGTCCCGCAGAAAAGGCAGGAAGGACTATTTGCCCGGTGGACTAGCTGATACGATCCGAAACGCCGTGCTGGGAATAGCCACAGACATGTCGCAGACCAGTAGTCGTCTTGAAGGTACGCTTGTGCCAGTCAAGTCTGCTCATGTGGATGCGTCTGGCCGAGCCATCATTGCTACAGCACACGACGGGGTGCAATGGATCTTGCCAGCTCCACACAACTGTAGAGGAGCAGAGTCGGAGGAAATCTCACACCAGGTTCAACGCATTAGAATGTTTGGTGGGATTCTACTGTTTAGCAGTGCTTCGCATTGGACTCTGCCGAACATTCTAACTGATTCTGGAGAGATTGTTCACTTTGCTTCCCACTGGGATATACCGACCGGCTAAGGGAGCAAGTGAGCTGTCCACAACTCTTCGTTCCGTTGAGAGTATAGGAGTATAGCTCGGCTATGATGCTTCTGCCCCTTTGACCTACACAAGTAGGGACGCCTTTTTTTGATGGACTAATTTTTGTCGTGCTTCGCTTGCTCATAATCGAGCGCGCCCCTTCCTTGCCGACTCTCTCCTTGGTCTCGTCAGAAGCGGTACCGGCATGAATGGATCTGAGGATTTCCACTTTGCATCACGGACTAACAACGCTTACAACCAGGATGCAGTGCGTGAAGGTCGTCTGCTCTCTGGGAGACTTGTCCAAGTCGACGCTGAGTGCGGTTGGGGATCTTGCTAGGCATGTTGCATATGTAGAAAGGGGCGGTGCGGATCTTGCTAGCATGTTGCAGATGCAGAAAGAGGCGGTGCAGATCTTGCTAGGCATATTCCAGGTGTAGAAAGGGGCAAGATGCAGCAGAGTTGCAATCATTTGAAGAACTGTCTGTGATGAATGACAGACACATATATATCGGAATGCCTGAATTATGCCTCAGATTGGCATAATTTCCCGTCTTTTTAGAGGTTGGGCCCTCTAGCTTTACCGGCATTCCACGGCTGACACTGTCTGTGTGGTTCCATCACTGATCGCGTTTGTTGTTTTGTCCTCACATACACTGGTGATCGTTTGCGGGATAGGCTCACCCTGTCGGGAATTATTACGCTCAGTTGCCGATCCATCATCTATATAGCAGTGAACTGGGCCAATTCGGCACTTTGATAGGGATTGTTGTTGATAGCATGAACATCTCTGGCCCCCTACGCATCCGGAGTCACAGCTGGCCGGGCGAGCAGTGCGCAGTGAATGGAGTGGCCAATACGGCGGCGGAGTAGAGAACTGTTCAGAGTGTACATCAGCGTGTACATCAGCGTGTACATCAGAGTGTACATCAGCGTGTACATCAGCGTGTACATCAGAGTGTACATCAGAGTGTACATCAGCGTGTACATCAGCGTGTACATCAGAGTGTACATCATAGGGTGGCAAGGACCAGAAGCACTCGTGCTTGAGGGTTAGGAAGCGGGTCCCGAGCTTGCTGGCGTCACGATACCACTACTGCTGGGAGTGGCGCCAGAGTCGCCAGTGGCCCGTTTTGATCCTGTATCAAGCTCCAATGTGACCTGCACGCAATCAATTAACATCTCAAGGGTGCCTAGGCCCCATGCATCGGAAGGAGAAAGCGGACATACTGGACCATCATTGACTAGCGAAACCTGCATCATGGCTTGGAAGACGCCGTCTTTAACACGCTCGGGCTGGTAGCTTGTCTGAATTTTTGAAAAGAAGTAGTCGTACAGCTCCTTGGCAAAGTCACCTTTGGCAGCAGCATGGAAGTCGGGTTTGTTGCCCTTCTTGGTAGAGGCGTAGAGGGTAAATTGGGATACGCAGAGGACTTCGCCCTCGATGTCCTGGACTGACCTTTTCCACATCGTTCCGTTGTCGTCCGGCCAGAGTTTCAATTTCAGGATCTTTGTGGCCAGGGAGTCGGCGTCCTTGCGTGTGTCATTGGGGCCGACAGCGGCGAGAACGAGAACGCCCTTGCCTATGGAAGAGACTACCTGGTCGTTGACAGTGACGGAGGCAGAGAGAACGCGCTGTAGGACTGCCTTCATCGTGGCGTGACGACTCCTTTGGCAAGGATTAGAGATACGTCGCGCACGAGTCAACCCGAGTATGCTCGTGACTCCTTTAGCAAGGATCAGACATACGTCGCGCGCGAGTCAACCCGAGTATGCTCGTGACTCCTTTAGCAAGGATCAGACATACGTCGCGCGCTAGTCAACCCGAGTATGCTCGTGCATCCAACACCGAGGCGCGGGTTTCCTCTCTGTCTCCAGCACGGGTGCAGACGCGTTGTGACACCGGGCAACTGTCACTCACGCACGGCTCGCAGCTGCCAAAGCAGGAGGCTTGGCAGTTTACTCCTCGTATATACCGCGCCCAGCTGCAGCTCCTAGCTTGATGATCAGATAGTACAACACAACACCAATCATTCGATTTTCCTCTTCTGCAAGTTTTCTAGCCGGGCGGCCATCAGAACAACGATGAGGGCGCCTCGCGCGGGAGGCGACACATTAAGCGCGGCACGCCAGGGAAGTTCCATGCCATGCCAAGACGCTATGCCAAAACTGGGCTAGCCCGGGCGCTTAGCGGCACGTCGCCGGCGGCGCAGGCAAGGCGCTCGCTTCATCGCGTAGAGCGTGTGGTGATAGCGAGGGCATCCAACCGCCGCTTCACAGGCACTAATCACTTGCGTATTCGCTGCAGCAGACGTCTCCGCCGACAGATGCAATCTCACACCCACCAATCACGATGACTTCGCGGAAGACGCAGCAGGAAATCGACAAGACCTTCAAGAAGGTCGACGAGGGAATTGAAGAGTTCAATGGCATCTACGACAAGATCTACTCGTCACAAAATGCCGCCCAGAAGGACAAGCTGGAGGATAACCTCAAACGCGAGATCAAGAAGCTGCAGCGGTCGAGAGACCAGATCAAGACATGGGCTGCGGGCAACGAGGTCAAGGACAAGTCGCAGCTGATGGAGTACAGGAAGAAGATTGAGAAGGTAAGAACCACACAGGCCCTTGCCGCGCGAGCGACGGCGTACTGACGGCGTGTAACAGTGTATGGAGACGTTCAAGGCCGTCGAGAAGGAGATGAAGACCAAGGCCTTTTCCAAGGAGGGCCTCTCGCAGAACGTCAAGATGGACCCCAAAGAGAAGGAGCGGCAGGAGCTGTGCGACTTCCTGTCGGACCAGGTCGACGAGATCAACCGCATTCTGACCGAGGAACTCGAGCCCGAGGTCAGCTCGCTGCAGGTGGCGCTGAAGAAGAAGCAGCGCGACACGGCCAAGGCGGACAAGCTGGCCGAGCTGGAGAGCCAGACAGAGACATACAAGTTCCACGAGTCGCGACTGCAGCTGCTGCTGCGGTCGCTGCAGAATGGCAACGTGGAGAATGAGGTAGTTGCGACCATCAAGGGCGATATTGAAGATGTGGTGCGGGAGGTGCGAGAGCCGGACTTTGATCCGGATGCGTACGAGGGCATCTACGACGACTGTAATCTTGACGGCGAGGAGGCGCAATTTGGACTGGCCAATGACGCCGACCGAATATCGTCACAGGACGCGGCCTCGATACAAGAAGAGGCTGAGCCCGAGCCGGCGTCGCACGTCAAGAAGACCAAGGCCGAGCCACAGGCCGGTCGGAGGCCGTCTACGCAGCTGAAGTCGGGTCTGCCTCCGCTATCCGACCTGAAGGCGGTGCCACAGCCGCCCTCGCTCATCGCCAAGGATGCCAACCTGAAGCCGGCCGAGAGGCCGAAGGTGCCGTCTGAACCGCTCAAGTATGCGTCTGCTGCAGCGGCCGCGGCCGCCAGTGACAAGAGCGGCGTGGGTATCAGTCCGCTGCCCGCTCCCGCCACGGCAGGAGCGAGCCCGTCAGCGTCTATGCCGCCGTTCCCGGCACCCGGCAAATCTTCTGATGCCGCCGCTTCTCCAGGCTCTGTGCTGGCACAACCTGCCGAGAAGATGGCGTCGCCAGCAGCGGCAAATGCCGACATGTCGGCCGCGCAAGAAGCGCTGGCCAGTCATCCAAAGTCGCCGACCTTGAGTTCGGCCAGCGTGCGCGGCGCCAGTGTGCCGAGCAGTGTACCTCCGACTCCAGCAATGGACAAGGCTGAGGCGGTGCGCGAGCCGGTGATTGCAGACGAAATTGCCACGGCCAATGGCGAGCGGCACGGAGGCGTGGAAGAATCAATCTACCATCTTCCTCCCGGGCTGCAAGACCTGCTAGACTCCTTCGAGACTACCAAGAAGCGGGTGTCGCAGCCTCGGTCACAGCTGGCGCGCATACTGCAAACCTCATTAGACACGTGCCCAGAGGCTCTCGACGCCGACCGGCCACAGCACTACCGACCGACATACAAGTACATCACGCCAGCCCATTACCCTCAGGATGTCCTACCCATACTGGATGATCCAGCCCTGTACGATAATCAACGAATGGAGACCGACACCCTCTTCTACATTTTCTACTACCGACAAAACACCTACCAGCAGTGGCTGGCCGCTCGCGCGCTGAAGAATCAAAGTTGGCGATTCCACAAGCAATACCAAACCTGGTTCCAGCGGCACGAGGAGCCCAAACAGATCACCGAGGAGTTTGAGCAAGGCACATATCGCTTCTTCGACTACGAGAGCACATGGTGAGCCCGGCGCCCATCCCGCCTCGTCTGACCAACTGACTAACTCGAACAGGATGAATCGAAGGAAAGGCGACTTCAAGTTCGTGTATAAGTTCCTCGAGGACGATCTATGATGGCCACACTCACACTACACAGCAAATAGCTAGAAAGTTGTGCCATGAGGTGCTGGATGGCTGCCTGAGTCTCTGCCAAGGCACCACCAATCAGAATCATGATTGAGAGCCTCAATCACCGCCCTCTTCCGTCCCCCCGCCTTGCCGCTTTTTCCTCATTCTCTCGTGACATGTAAACTTGGTTAACCTTGATCGAGATTAGGTAAATTGACTGTCCCTGCCTGGGCCTGGAGCCGCTAGATCGACTTCGCCTCGCCATGCGGCACACCTGCCAGTGCATCATACATTGGCTCATCGTGCTTGCCCCCATGGTGGCGAAGCATCCAGAAGGCAACCACTATTCCAAACTGGGACTAGTGTGAGCCAACATCCCTGCTGGTATCGTCTGGAACCCTTCTCCCCGAGTTGATCACCACTTGGCGGCAGGCTCACACAAGGCATCCGGGCAGAATGTCCTGTACAGTATGGTTGCTTCACGTCCAAGCCTAGTGGGGGTCCAACAGGGGTCTGTCTGTAAGTCCCCTGCGTACTGAGACCGGCCGAGAGTACCTTGGTCCGTGTCAAGTGTTGGGAACTGAACTCAGCCTCGGGTCGTGTTTCGGCATTCTGATCATCTCTCTCTCTCTCTCTCTCTCTCTCTCTCTCCGTCTCTCTGGCTTCTGTCATCCCTCTGCCAACTCACATCATTTTGTGGCAGTGCTTGGTGGCCCAGCCTCGCCCTTGCCATCCTAGGCTCGCTCATCCTGCACACTAAGTACCCACATGACTAGTATTGGGCACGCTACACGACTTTAAGATGGAGTTGGCAAGCAGTTGACGTCGGCCATCCCATCCTTCCTTCCGCGCAGGTCATCTATCCCTCACTCGCCCAGCACCCCTTGATTGGCTCTGATCCCGATCTGGTGAATCTCCCACGCCGAACGGCTTGACGCAGCGCGGATATTCCTCCCGCTTATGCCCCACCCCAGGTAGAAGTCAGGACCATTATCTCCACCCGGGATGTATTGTCCTTCTGGCAAGGCTTGTCCTGTCTACCTATCATTGCCGGTATTCCTTATTCTGATTGGTCTTGAACGGCCGATGTACAACTGCATGAGGAGCTCCAAAGCGTTGCTCACCCGTTTTGGAATTGCAGCAGCAGGGCTATGCTCTCTACTGCCACGCTTCCGTTGCCTTAATTAATAGCATCACTTAAGGCCGGCAACCTCATCAGCAGCCCTTTTACTCCAATTCAGCCCATGCCTGAACTTTGAGCTTTGACTTTCTGCCCATCGAGCTAACATTTTTTGTACTTGTCGGCCCGGCCGTGTTGACCTGATTCCGTACTTTGTTACAGCGGCTGCCCACTTGCAAACCACATTGCCAGCCGCAACACTCTCTCGCCTGCTTCTTCGCCGTTGGGATACATGTCCAGCAGTCAAAATGTCTTACCATTCCATCACTGAACCGCAATATGTCCAGACCGACGACTTCTACTATGGACGAGAGTCCGAGGGGACTGATGATGTATACCCTTTCGACCGGCATGGGCCCCAGGACTTTGATCCTTATCAACAAGGCATACACTACTATTCTTACGCTTCCAGCAACATGCCCTCTGGAGCATACTCGGGACCAAGCTACGTCACACTTCCAACCATGATGGCCAATTACTACCGAGCCGACCGACACCGATCGTCCGACCCAGAGTCGCTAGAATCTGTAGGCAGCACGACAAGCCGGCGTACAAGCATGAATGGCGTGTCGCATGAGATGCCAAGGTCAGCTTTTCTTTCTTTCTTTTTTTGCCCAGAAATAAAAAATCGCTTCTTACTCACATCCATTCCAATCAGTAGCTGCAGCAGAACATCCAGCACCTCCTCAGCCGGGAAGAAACACTACTGTCTGCATAAAGACTGCTTGGACGGCGAAGGCCAACCAGCAAAGTGCTTTTCGCGGCCTGCAGATGTCCAGCGACACCTCAAGTCCCAGCACAGCCCCCCGAGTATTGACTGCCCCAAGCCGCGATGTTCACGCAAGGGTGAGAATGGGTTCACCCGTGACGACCACTGCAAGGAGCATCTTCGCCAGTACCATGGCGATGACATCCCCAAGAGAAACGCTGGCTCCCGGCGAGGATCACGTGGCGGACGGCATGCCGCGTGAGTCGGTGAGCGAACGAGCGAACGAGCGAACGAGCAAACGAGCGAACGAAATGAAACAATAGGAAATCTTACGAATGCCTTACCTTGTCTATTTTGGTTTCTTTACGACCTTCGCTACCAAACATGTATTCAAAGTGACAAACTTTCAGGAGCGGGTTTCCCCCCTCTCTTTTTTATTTGAATGGCTTGGGGCCGGTTAGGTTGCGGCTACCGTCGATTAACTTGGTCTTCTGTGCGTGTCGAATGTGTAGTATTGGGCTTGGAAGCCAACAAGGGTTATGATCATGTTGATGAAGAAGAAGATGATGAAGAAGAAGATGATGAAGAAGATGATGATGAAGAAGATGATGATGAAGATGAAGAAGATGAAGAAGATGAAGATGAAGATGATGAAGATGATACCACTAGACAGTTGTTTCCTTTTTAGTTTTTAGTTTTTTTATGAACCAGTCAGCGCACAAGGTGAAAAATACAGTCACCATCAATCAACCGATCAACCAGTCAATCAATCAACCAATCAATCGCTCTTGCTAAAGGGACTCCCAGCTCCATCTCTTTTCTGATAGTTCAACAGCAGAGGAAGCAAGCAAAGCAGGGCAAATGAAAGAGAATAAAGCAAGCAATAGGCTAATATTTCAATATCGAATTGGAGCAATTGTTTGCAGCCAAAGTTCCGTGTTCATCTGTGATCGTTGATTTCTCAAAACAACTCGAGGAGCCGTCCCCTCCGAAACGGGCCCAAGAGGATGGCACCTCGTGACATCATCGTCCTGTCCGTCGTGCTTTCCCTCGAACTGAAGGGAGCATACTTTTAGCTGCATAGACCCCCCCAGGAGTCTCTTGCACACAGAGAGGATGCTATCGAGAGGCTGCATGTCGTGCTCGCCGAACTAGTCCCAATTCTGCACAGAGAAACTGTATGTTAGTTAGGGTCTGGACGTGTGTAACTATATGATGCCTTTCTTATGGACAGAGAGATAACCTTTTCAAGGGCGTACAACAACTCATCAATGGTCGAGCACCACTAGGTCCTCTGCCTACTTATTGGCCTTTTGACAATTCAGAGATGCACTGTGTGGTCTAATCATCATGCGTGACGCACACATATACATGGGAATGCCTGAAGTATGCCATGGAAATGCATGATGCCCGTATTTTTTTTGAGGTGAGCCTTGCTGGCATCCCAAGGCCTGACACTTGACGTTGGTCAGCAATTCAAGGCACATCGTCTTCCCCGTGTTGGTCTCTGATACAAATGAGATCGAGATATATCAAGGGTAAACAGGGCGAGAACTGCACGAGCTATGAATCAGTTGTTGACAAAATTCGATTGGGGCCTGACTTGCTAGGAAAAACTAGACTGTATTACTTACCTTTTCTTCGTCTCGAGATCCCAAGTCCTCCATATTGACAAAATTGCGCTCCTTGCTCGGTTTCATTGATTCCGGACTTCGGCTAAGAAGAGGCACAGAAAGTGAGAGAAATTGGGCGATAATAGGGAAGGAGCACTAGTATGTCATGAATGACAGTACGCATATATTGGAATACCTGAATCCTGGCCTTATTGGCAAGATTCCCCGTCCTTTTAGTGAGGTTTGGGGTCCTCAGCCTACTGGTATTCCAGGCCTAACACAGTAGAGGTGTCAGCACCCAGAATGCCAGTGGTGGGGGGAACCCTATACCCCTAAAAAGACAGGGAATCTTGCCTAATCTAGGTATGATTCGGCATTCTGATGTAGGCCCAGATAGACATTAATTGATTATTATTATTATTATTATTATTATTATTATTATGTGTGTCACAGGATAAACATCTGTGATAAGAGGAGTGAAAGGTCAAATCCCAGACACCGGATCTGGCGGGCAAGGAGAGGAAGAGGAAGGGAGGAAGCGGTAGTATAGAGAAATAGGCATGAGGAGCAGGATGAGCGTGAGGATGATAGACAGAGACGGTAGGATGGCCTTGGTTGACGGCATCGTGGAATGTAGAAGGGCGCACGCCGGTCGCCAGGCTTGCTTGTTGAAGCAGCAGCAGCAAATACTTGCCGAGCGTTGTAAGCTATGGGAAAAGGCAAACAAGCTCACGTGGCCCATTTCGCAAGAGGCAGTCGCGAGATTTTGACCCTTCTTTCTGGTCAACGGCAGATGCGTCATTCTGCCGCTGTATTAGTAAAGTCACTCTCCTTTTCGTTCGCCGTCATCATCATTCCGATCACCATCATCACTCCAATCACCATCATCACTCCGATCACCATCATCACCATTCAATATTATCCATACATGGTCCTGCCGGGGGTTGCAATTGCTCCATGACCCACGGGGTATAGTCATACTTTCAGAGACTGGTGGTCGCTGCGTGACTGTCAAGCGCGTAACACTAGCACTCATCCTCGGACTCAGGCAACCAATCAACCAACAACGATGTGCAAAACAATCACAACCCACTACGTCGGATGCTCCCCTGCTGAGGGCCCAACGCACACGACGGCAACGACGGTCGAATGCGCCGCCGCCAAGACATACCGCAGCAAGGGCTTCTGGTTTGACTGCAACCCGCGGCCACTAACGGTGTGGAGGGATGACACATGCACTGTCTGCGGCAACACGCCGGCCAAGAAACTTGCGCGTGTGCTGAAGAACCCAGTGCATATGTTGAGGTTCTTTGGCGAGAAGGGAGTGCATATCCAGTGTTGCGAGGAGGCGATATGGGGCCAAGGCAGTGAGGAAGGAGAACGCCGAGCAGGCTGCGGTGACGGGTGGGCTATTGGGAAGGGGAGGGTGCTGTCGTTCTGGGAGATGATGCAGCATGTCAAGGTCGAGATTGCCTTGGAGGCCAAGGGCGGGGCGATGGGGGGTAGGGAGACGCCTGGGGAGATCATTGGTCGCATCTTGGCGTGAGGCTCTTGTTGACTTTGATGATTGGGGGATACCAAACATGCTGAGGGTGTGGTGGCAGATGAAAGCTGTTGAGAGGATCGTGGGTGGTTTGATAGTGGTGGTTTGATGGTGGTGGTCTGATGGTGCAAGTCTGACTGTACAAGTCTGACAGTGCAAGCCTGATGGTACAAGCCTGACGATGCAAGCCTCACGATGCAAGTCTGACTGTACAAGGCTGATGGTGCAAGCCTGACGATGCAAGTCTGACTGTACAAGGCTGATGGTGCAAGCCTGACGATGCAAGTCTGACGGTGATGGCCTGGACAGTCGGACCTCCCTTGCTTCTTCCCAAGGATATTCTTCTCAATGGCAGTCGTTGGCAGCATCAAGCAGTCACTCTCTCACGCGCGTTCACTAATCCATATGGCACCTCGACAGCCCATGCGAATAGCCTGGGTGAGTGCCTCGTAGGGCTTGGCCTCTTTGGCGTCATTCTCAACCGCATGGTCCAAATGCTCAAGCTCCTCATCACGGATCCGCTTGATCGTATCAATCAGCTCGACCAGCTCCGGGTCCAGCTCCTCGCCCCGCGTGCGTGCATCCGCCATCCACTTGACCAGCTCACGTACCTGGCCGTTATAGTGGTTGCCAATCTCTGTCTCAACGGCCTCAGTGCAAGCCATTGCAGCCTCGCGGCCCAGCATACCAGTGCTCCAGCCCAGCAAGGAGGAAGCCAGCCGCCACACAGGCGTCAAGGCCGTGGGCCGGACACGGTGCTTGGCCATTAGGCTATTAAAGGTCTGCAGGTGGCCAGCTTCCTGTGTATACATGTGGTTCATCAGGGATGAGAGCTGAGGATGTGCCCTGATAATGGGAGGGGTTTGTGCTGTGTAGATAAGGGTGGCAGCCAGTTCACCTGCTTGGTTGACACGGAGGGCTGAAGAGAGGAAGGAGCGTTGAGAGGCAGTCAGAGGGGCGTGGGGAGAGCGTGGGGAGACAGTGGGAGAGGCAGTCACAGGGGCGTGGGGAGAGTGTGGGGAGACAGCGGGAGGGTCAGTGCTGGCATAGCGGACAGAGGGGACTATCTGGCGGTACAGGCTGGGCAGTGAGCCGCCTCTGATGGGTAGGCACCGCATTGGGGAGAGGAAGGAGATAGAAAGAGAATGGGGGATGAAGTTGTGCAAGTTACAGTTGGGTGTTGGCGCTAGCGGCTGCATTGCCTTATTTGGAGTAGCGTAGCATCCATCTCCTGCAGGTGCACTCTGTGCCTGCTTTCTACGGGGGTACAGGGACTAAGAAGAACAAGACTTTTCTAAGTCGGTGGTTGATGGATCCACATGGCCCACAGCCTAGGTGGTGTGATGGATTGATGTTTAGGCTCGTGTCTGCCTTGCTGTTCTCTAAAGGAGCAATAGGCCTGTGCTGATGGCCCACGGCCAATATTGACCTCCACCCCCCTGGCTTGGCTTGTCTGCTGGGACTGACTACCCTTGCATTGGCTCTGTTTCTGCCTAACTTTGCCTAACCTTGCCTTGCTCTGCCCTGCGCTGCTTTGGTCTGCCTTGCTTTTGGCACTTTGCCTGTTGTTCTCTCTGGTTGGTCAAAGTCCTTGCGCCGTGTGTTTGCCCAGTTTGCCCAGTTTGTGCTGTTTGCGCTGTTTGCTCAGGCACGTGACCAGGGCTTATATGTCCTAGTGATGGTGTCCTTACTACCTGTCACTCCTCCTATTCTCCTTCACAATGAATACAGGCCTGTGTTCAGTTGCAAGTAATTGTGACTGTGATTGCTGCTCTATAGTCTGATCAGCCTCCTCATTTTCTTCCTTCCCCGTCTCTCACACTCGTCGTCCCATCCACTTTGCCAATATTTTCATCTGTTGCTCATGGTCCCGGCTTATTAGACTCCTTTAATCAGCTATCTGTTCCTGGCTGGGCTCCGGCACAGCTATCTGAAAAGAAAAAAGAAGAAAAAAGAAGAAAAAAGAAAAGGCGCCATGGCCGACCTCGATGCTGAGCTACTCGCCCTTGCGGGAGGCGACTCCTCCGGCGACGAGTCTGCTGCTTCTGCCCCGGCAAGAACGTCATCGTCTCCTCGCCCGCAGAAGTCGTCGGCAGCGCCGTCACGGGGAACGGCGGGCGTGGCAGCCAAAGCGAAGAGACCGCAGAGGCGAAGAGACCGCTCCGATGACGACGACGACGACGGCGGCGACGACGACGACAACAGGTAAGGCATCGCCTGTTGCTGAGCTCTGCTCATTTCTCCTTCTCACCGTCGACGCAGGTCATTGCTCGGCGACCAGTCGGACTCGGCGTCCATGTCGCAGTCGGCGTCCGAGGCCGACTTCCCCAGCAGCGAGCCAGACGACCTCGAGGAGGAGAAGCCGCTGTATCCGTACGAGAAGTACTACTACGATGCCGCCGACAAGGCGCGCATCGATGGCATGAGCCAGCTCGACCGCGAGCAGACTCTGGCGCAGCGTATCGAGCAGGTCGACCGGCACGACCAGGACAACCAGCTCCGCCGCATGATGCTCAACCGGCAGAAAGAGCTGCAAAAGCAGGACAAGAAGAAGCGCAAGGCCGATGCCGCCGACCTGGACGAGTCGCAGCGCAAGAGCTCTCGCCAACGCACCAAACTGGGCGGAGGCCGCGCGGGCGAGCAGAGTTCGGCCATTGCGGCGTACAAGCAGCAGCGAGCAGAGAAGAACCTGCGCGACGAGCGCCGCAAGAGCGGTGCTGCCGCCAGACGCGCCACGCCCGACGACGACCTGGCCGACGACGATGGCGACGGCGAGAGCGACGACTACGACAGCCGTAGGCATGCGCAGCGCTCGCCGTCTCCGCCCAAGGACGACCCGCCAGCGGAATTGGCTGATGTCCAGCGCGCGCGCATTGGCCGCGACAACTTTGCCCAGGTGTGGGAGACGCCTGATTTCGAGAAGACGGCGATTGGCTGCTTCACGCGCGTCTGCCTCGGACCCGGACGCACGGCCGGCGTCAACGAGTATCGGCTGTGCCAGATCTCCGGCTTCCAGCCCGGGCGAGCGTACGCCATGACCGACTTGGCTGGTAAGCCCTTCTTGGTCGACAAATACGTCGTGTGCACGCATGGCAAGGCCGAGAAGGCCTGGTCCTTCCTCGAATGCTCCATGTCGCGCTTTACAGACGACGAGTGGCGCCGCTACCGACTGACCATTGCCAATGAGGACTGCCGGATGCCGACCAAGGGCCAGATCGCGGCCAAACTCGAAGCTCTTGGCGCGCTCATCAACCACAGGTGGACTGACGCCGAACTGAACGCGCGAGAGCATAGGCGGAAGGCGCTGTACGACAAGGTCAATCGTACCGACGAGAAGGAGCAGGTGCGCGACGCCCTCGCCGAGGCCAGACGCGCCGGCGATGAGCAGCTAATCGACGAGCTGGAGGAAAAGCTGGCCAACATCGTGCCCATGAAACTTGCTCTGAACACGACCTTGGTGAGAAAGGACAGGAAGAAGGAAGAGGACGATGAAGCTGCGCGCCTCGCAGAGCTTAACCGACGCAACCTGCTCAAGGATACGGAGAACATACGCAAGGCCCAGCTGGCCGAACTGCATAAGCGGAAGGCCAAGAAGCACCTCGCCCCTGGAGTGGACGACTTGTTTGACGGAGGCAGCGACATCAGCCGCAGCGGCACGCCAGTCAACGGAAGCAACACGCTGAAGAACACGGCCAACAATTCGCGCGCAGCCACTCCCACGCCCATCACACTCGCCAACGGCACTCCGAGAACTGCTACTCCGGTGGCTGGTCTGTCGAAGTCCATTCCGACCACCAGCAAACCACTAGCGAGCAGCCAGCAGGAGAAGAGGAAAGGCATCCCGGTCATCAGGAAGTCGGCCATGGACGACGAAATTTTGGCCGCTGTAGACCTGGGCATTGACATTGACATTTGATTGGTGCAGCGACTAGCTCTCATACTCTGTATATTCACACACACACACACACACACATCAGGTCATTGTACATCCATCTTGCTTATCTTGTCTCGCCCCTGTCACATTGCCCGGCTGGAAGCGGTGAGTGAGGATGGTGATTGTCTTCTGTGATGCACTTGCCCACCGTTGGTTGCCGTGTCTACCATACAAGGAAATGGATGCTGATGACACCTGTCCAGTGATCAGTGTTCATGAGTGACTGATGCGTGAATTGATCATTGATTGACACCTGGACTTGTCTTTGGCAACATATATATTAATCAAGAAGAAGCAGTTTGAGTGTGCCAACATCCCCTTACCATACATACCCATACCCATACAGAAGAGGAGGAGGAAGAAGAAGAAAAAGAAGAAGAGGAGGAAGAAGAAAAAGAAGAAGAGGAGGAAGAAGAAAAAGAAAAAAGACAAATAATGTCCCTTCGTCAACACCCCCCTCAGCCTCCGTATCCCGCCTACCGCAGCACTACTGCTCAGAGCCACCACCAGGGCCGCAATTCCGACTCGGACCGCTCGATCTACAGTAGCCACTGGCCTTCCTGTCCTCCTGGTGGTGGTGGTGGTGCTATTACTACTGAGGAGAAGGGCCAGGACGGGAATCAAGAAAACCAGAACAGCAGCCCCAGCCCACCATCCCAGGGCCTCAACATCTACGGCCAACACGGAAGCCAAGGCATCTTCGATCCGAAATACCATTCGATCAATTACCCATCGCCACTGCCACTGCCACCCGCGCACTCGCACCCCTCGCACTCTGCATTATTAAGCAGAAAAGGAAAGGGAAGAGCTGCTCTCTGCGTCATCGCTAGTATCGCCATTGTCGTTGTCGTCATCGTCATCGTCATTACTGCTGCTGCTGTGATTGGTGGTATGGTGGGCATGATCAAGGCGAAGAAGAAGAATGCTACCGCTGCTACTACTGCCACTGCTACTACGTCATCTATGGTTGCTGTGAGCAGTTCGCTGACCACAACTACTCTGACAGTTACGACGCTCGTTATTGCGACGACGATAGTTGTCATTCCGCAAGTGACTGCAGCTCCATCTACCACCAAAGTTGCCAGCGCGTAGGAGCAGCTCGCTGACCACAACCACTGACACTTACGACCCTCGTCAGTACGACGACGATGGTTGTCATTCCGCAAGTGATTGCTGCTCCATCTGCCACCAAAGTTGCAAGCGCATAGGAAAAGGGGGTTGAATTGGCCTTTTAAAGGCTTCGCTGAGAAGCTCATCTGCTTGCTGCCTCCTCTAGTTGAGCCAGTCGTTCTGGTCTCGAGGAGATCTCAATTGCATGATAGACGCTTAACCACCAGTCTGATCGGCTTTCTCCACGGCTACAACCAGCCTGTCTCTGTCCTCGGACATTCTCCTATCTCCCTCCGCCATCTCACACCGTATTTGAAACACATGGCCGTAGAGTGCAATTGGAAAAGCATCCTATGCAGTTGCCAAGGCCCGTTGTGGCAACGCATTGTGCTGGTACTCCATGACATGCACTTTACCACTGACCGCCACTGGCAGCCCCTGCATTCCAGTTGTCGCCACCATCAGCCCCTGCATTCCAGTTGTCGCCACCATCAGCCCCTGCATTCCAGTCATAGCCACCATCAGCCCCTGCATTCCAGTCACGGCCACCATCAGCAGCCACAGTAGCTTCAGGCGCAGCCTCCCAATCGTTATGACCAGATACACCCGCGGGAGTCGTGGTATTCCAGTCGTGGTCGCCACCACCACGACCACGACCACCACCTGCGCCAGAATCAAAGCCATCGTTGCCAGCCTGAGCGCCATCGTTCTCATCTTCTTTAATGGGTTGCTTGCAGCGCTTGACAGTGTGGCCCATTTCGCCGCTGGGAACAAGTTAGCAAGAAGCTCCAAAACAAGACAACATCTTCATTGCAGAGTTTACCAGTTGCGGCACTTGACTCGAGACCAATCCTTGGGAGCAGAGCAGTCACGAGCTTCATGACCGATGGCGTCACAGTTGCGGCACTTGATGACCTCGCAGTCCTTGGCCATGTGCTCCTCGGAACCGCACTTGTGGCTGTCAAAAGGTCAGCATGCGTCTCGTCCATGACTCATACAAAAGGCGCCCGTACCACGTTCGCTTCGGCTTGTTCGGGCAGTCTCTGGCAATGTGATCCGTGGCCTCACAGACCTTGCACGCTCTCGGCTCACGAGGCTTCTGTCGCTCTTGTTTGCAGTCGCGCACGCGATGACCTTCCTCGCCGCAGAGCTTGCAGCTTACCGTGACACGGGCGATGGGAACAATCTCCTCTCTGCATTGACGCATGACATGGCCCATCTGACCGCTGGAACAAGGTTAGCAATGTCGGTGAAGGCAATCATACTACCATATAGACTTTACCAGTTGCTGCATTTGGGAACACCACGGTCGACAGCCAGACCTGCGTCAGCCAGGCGTTCGACGTTTGCAGCCGGAGACTCGGGCCAGACCTCGACGAGCTTGGGTCGCTGAGGCTTCTCGGACAGGAAATAGCCGACAGCATATTTCTTGTCAACTTCACCCTGGAGATTGACGATGGTCCATGTGTCTTCAATGTTCTTGACCAGCGCGATCAGATAGACACTGAAGCCTCTCTTGCGGAACTCCTTCTCCATGTCGACGTAGGTCATTGCGGGAGCGGCCTTGCTGAGGATCTTGACGCCGTCGCGGAAGTCATCGAGATCTTTCTCGTCTGATGCTTGCTTCAACATGGCCCATGCATCGTCCTCGCTCATGTCCGGCACTTGGGACATGTCGATGACCTTTGCATTCTTGCATTCGATGGCGTCATGGCCTTCCTGGAGACATTGCTTGCACATCTTCACTCTCATAGGACAATCTCTAGCTTGGTGGCCTTTTGGCAAATGTTAGCAGGCCGAAGGACTACGACGGAAGAGGCCCATCTTACCCTCCTCGTTGCATTCTCGGCAGGTGCCGCTGAACTTACGCGGGTTCGGACAATCGGCTTTGGAGTGACCTTCTTCGCCCTGCGATGGGGGTCAACACTGAGTCTAGAGTGAGTTTGACAAGCTTACACAGTTGAAGCAAGCACCCATCTTCTTTGGCTCTGGACACTCGCGGGCCATGTGACCACCTGGATGGAGATAGAGTCATTAGATGAGGGGCGTAATGTATGTGACTGCTTACTTACCTTGACCGCAGTTGTGGCAAGCAGAGTCGTCAACATCGGCACGAGCATCTTGGGAGGTGAAGCCGCCGTTGTTGTCGGGATTCGTAAAGCCGGCAGCACCAGCACTGAAGCCATTGCCCCGCGCATTGCCACCACTGACACCTTGATTCCAATCTTGGGCTAGAGAGGGAATCAGCATAGTGCGTTAAGAGTTAAGACGTCAGGCCTGATGTGAGAACTCGCGATTCAACCATACCATCAGCTCGAGGAGGGCCAAGGGCAGAGCTCGCTGATTGTTGGGCAGGGGGTGAAGTGAAAATCATAGTCACCAGGTCGAAGCTGTCTGAGACAGGCAAGTGGTATGATCCTTGGACAACTACCTCGCTTCACAGGTGGCAACATGTGCGCGCGTGTATTTCGTGGAGGAGAAGGTCATATTGTAAAGAGAGAGGGTACATCAGGGTGGGGCAGCAGACGTGAAAGCAGGATTCTGGGGCTGGAAGAGTGAAAGAAGGGTTATCTCACCTGGTGGGTTGCCTGGGTCGGCCATTGTGAGTGTGGAGGGAGGCTAGATGAAGGTCAGTGCCTGCGGAATTTGCGCCTCCTCCTTGGTGATCAAAGTCAGGGTGAACAGGCTGGTTTTGAGGTCAAGGCTGAATGAACGGTGGCTTCAGACTCTTACAAGGTTTGGCAGGAAAGTGGCTAGGGGTGTATTTGAACTAGTAGGGGCAAACTAAGGCTAGGTAGATGTAAGAAGAATCAGACTGGGGAACAGAGGAGATAATGATGGAGAGAAATGACGAGAAGTCAGGGAGAGAAATGATGACAAGTCAGAGAGAGAAATGATGACAAGTCAGAGAGAGAAATGACGACAAGTCAGAAGGGGTTGCAAACACAGGAGGGCAAATTTTTTCCTGACCCTGCCTGTGTTGCCCCGGTGAAGTCTTCCACAATCAACCACTAAGATGAATGGGCATTCATTGCCCGTGCTCTCTCTTGTGCTGTATGATCAAACCGTTTGGAGACCCCGGACTGAGTGTGGTCCACGGGGTGTCTGACAAGCAGGCAAGGACTGTTCGAGCGGTGGGTAAACCTATCGCTCTTACCGTAAAGTAGATATAGTGGTAGCTGACAGCGTTTGGATAGAAGATGTGGGGGCTTGACTGTGGCTGCCGCCGGCGAAAGTCGACGACGAGACAAGAGGAGCATAGAAAGGGGGAGATAATGAGAAGAGCATAGAAAGGGGGAGATAATGAGAAGGTGGATTGAATATTCGAGAGTGTTGGAAAGAGCTCATGCAGACCTTCCTACGCAACTTTCTGCCATGCTTGGCATTTGGCTCTATTCGGCCATGCCGTACAAGTAGAGTCCAGACATGGGCGATGGACTGAGCAAGCATTGTGCGATGATTGCTATGACTCAGTCGCAGTACACAGCCCTACCTGGTGGGTGTGCGAGGAAGGAGGGTGCCTTCCTACGACTCAGTCGCAGTCCGCAGGCTCACCTGGTGGGCGTGCAAGGAAGGAGGGTGCATCCTTCCAGATGCTGCAGGTCTTTGGCCACAGAATCACGAGTATGACTTGAAAGGGAAGCCGAGAAGGCGGCCTGAGAGTGCGCGATCAAAACGTCGTCTTGTTGACGATGCCAAATGTGCAGACTATCGGCCAAGTTAGTGAGAAGCACGCTTGGCTGGCGGCCAGCTCCTCTGATCGAAAAGCCGAGATCGAAGTCGCTTGACCCCGGTTTAGAGATGCCATTGAGCTGGATGGACATTCGTTTCATGGTTGAGCCGCGACAAGACCTGAAGAGAGGATGTGAAGGACTGGGCAGATGGTAGAGGATACTAACGAACTCTGATGCAGGGATTGCATAGTAATCTTTGTATGCTAAAAAGCGACACTAAACGTTGTCTTACCAACTATGGTTGGCAGCGATTACAACAGCAAAGGCTCTGGTGCAAACTACTTCAATTTACTTGGTATATTAACCCTAAATAATAAAAAAACTTAGGGCAGCAAGGGGGCTAGCAACTTTAAAGCGCAAATTAATCCGTGTACCACACACAGTGGGAGGGCTACATCAAGAGAGGTTGGTGGGTGCCGAGTCCAAAAGGAGGGCACACCACACCACCAACAACAGTAGATTGACTTCCCGACTCATCTCCAGGCCAATTTTGAGCACTGCGTTGCACGTTCACATGCATGCGCGGTAAGGTGTCAGCCAGTGCATTGGATCCCAGGCAAGTGAGGGCATGAAAGATGGAGAAAAAATGTGCCAGAAGGAAGCTTGACTAGTTAAGCATGGTGGTACCTCTAACTCGAGGCAACATCAGCCAAACGCTGTGCCTGAAGCACCACATTTCGCGGCAGATTTTTGGCTTGGGTTGGACCCTTGGGCAGGTGGGGACCAGTGAAAGGCAATCGGGAGACTGGGGGCGTACGTATCGGGAGACTGGGGGCGTACGTCGTGTACGTGCTTACTCTTGCTACAGAACGGTACAGTGGTTAGCAGTACAGTGCTGTAGACGCTGGCCAGGGTAGCGGCTTGCTTAGGGTACCAAGATAAGGCACAGGGCGAATTGGCGACACCGCGGGTCTGCAGGGTGGGATTATGGTCGAATGGCGATCGAATGGCGATCGAATAGCGATCGAACAGGGCCCAGGATGCTGTCAAGCTGACCTTCCAAAAGCATGCCACATTTCACCAATCGGCAGGCCACAGGCCAGGGGTTCGGCTGCCTGGGGCACGCTGGACAGGTGAGCGAGGTGCTGGCTGGCTGGCTAGGGGTGCACAGGCGCCCCCGGAAGGGAAGATTAGTGGGCTCCGAGACACAGTCTCGGTCGGCTTGGGTCGGCTTGGCCAGCCAGCAGTGCCTCCCAAAGCCGCCTTCTCGACTCCTCAAACGGAAGGGCGATTTGGACATTCACACCTACACCTGACTGCCTCTCCTGCTCATCGTCAGCGTGCGTTGTTGCGTTGTTTCGTTGTTTGCCCGAATTCTTCTTCTCTTGTCCTTCCCTGTGTCTTCTCATCCTTCCCGCCGCCCTCTGAAGCGTGCCTGGAGGCCCGTTCGCTCGCCTTACGATGGCCACCGAGGCCTCAATCGCCCTGACTAACCGCAGCTTACGCAGCATCCGCACAGTGGGTTTGGGCCGTCCACACGGCCGTGGTGCATGGCTGACGAGGTGTGCAGGAGCTTGAGTTTCTCACCGACACGGGCGTCATCACCGCCGACCAGCTCAGCTCGATCCTGTCGCAGCTGCCGTCACAAACGCCTCTCCGAGCGCCGCTGCAGGTGACGACGGGCAATGCCGCCACGACGACGCCGGTCGACCAGTTCGGCAGCCTGAGCCTGAAAGAGCCGTACACACACGCCCCGACGCCGGCGCCGCTGCCGCCGCCGGCGTACGCATCGACGCCGTCGGTGCTGTCGCTGGCCAGTGCCCTGTACGCGTACCAACCCACAGACGCAGGCGACTTGGCCCTGCAGCCCAATGATCGGATACTAGTGCTAGAACACATGAACAATGACTGTACGTGGCCGGCTGGCCGGCTGGCCGGCATCCCGTGTGGCAAGACGCATGCTAACCAGCACCACCAGGGTGGCGAGGGCGGAACGAAAGGACGGGCATGGAAGGCATCTTCCCGCGCAGCTACGTCAGCGAGCTTGACGAAAAGAGACCGCCAATGCCGGGGTCGAATGGGTCAGACTATGGCAACATGCCGCTGGCAGTGGCCCAGTCGGGCTCGTCAGCACAGCCGGGCAGGACAACGAGCAAGCTGGAGGAGCACGGCAAGAAGTTCGGCAAGAAGATGGGCAACGCGGCCATCTTTGGCGCCGGCGCGACCATTGGCAGCAACATTGTGAATGGGATATTCTGATCATGACCACACCTGACCACGAGCATTTTCTTTGTTGTACTTATCCTTCCAGCCGAAAGGCTACGACCACTCTTTGGATATGGGACGGGACTCCAAGGGCCAAAAAAACCAAACCAAACAGGCGCAAGCCGGGGACACGGGCGCAAGGGAAGAAGATGCTGGGTTTGCATGTTCAATAGCTGCATTGTGAGCGGGGCGGAGGGAAAGATGTAGGCTGCTAAGACAGACGTTGACATTGTGACATGTCGCCTCAAGCTGAGCGCTGTACAAGAATGGCATTGGCACGGGAACCGCCATGCTTGCTTGCCACGCCTTGTTGCACCACCTGTCTGGGCCTCTTTTTTCCCTGGCACTCGATCAGTTTTGTGGCACTCGATCAGTTCTGTCGTCCTCTTTTTCCTGGCACTCGATCAGTCCTGTCGGCCTCTTTTTCCTGGCACTCGATCAGTTCTGTCGGCCTCTTTTTCCTGGCACTCGATCAGTTCTGTCGGCCTTTTTTCCTAACGCTCGATCAGTTCTCTCACGAGAGGGAAATGGCATAGGGGCTGGCATTGTAGGCCGTGTGACCAAGCTTGGCTTCGGATACACACACTGGAGCAAGTCAAGAGGCCAAGAATTTGGTCTGTCTGGCTGATTGGAATCATTGATGCATGCCCGTCGGCCGCGTGGGAGTCAGTCAGTCTTGTTCTGTATATATATATCATCACGACGCTTCTAGTGCACCTGGAAAGTTTGATGCGGCACAGGTACTGTACACATTGACAGGTTCATAAGAACTGTACACATTGATAGGTTCATAAGAACGATACACATTGACAGGTTCATCAGAACTGTATAAAATGCCAGGCTCATAAGAACAATACATTGACAGGCTCATAAGAACAATACATATTGACAGGCTCATAAGAACAATACATATTGACAGGGTCATAAGAACTATACATATTGATAGGTTTATAGGTACTGTATACATTGACAGGGTCATAAGAACGATACACATTGACAGGGCCATAAGAACTGTACACATTGACGGGTTCATCAGAACTGTACAAAATGACAGGGTCATAAGAACGATACACATTGACAGGGTCATAAGAACTATATATATTGATAGGTTTATAAGTACTGTACATATTGACAGGCTTATAAGAACGATACACATTGATAGGTTCATAAGAACTGTACACATTGACGGGTTCATAAGTACTGTACACATTGACAGGTTCATCAGAACTGTATAAATTGACAGGCTCATAAGAACGATACACATTGACAGGCTCATAAGAACGATACATATTGACAGGGTCATAAGAACTATACATATTGATAGGTTTAACAGGTTCATAAGTACTGTATGTATTGATAGGATCACAAGTACTGTACGTATTGACAGGTTCATAAGTACTAGAACTGCACATATTGACAGGTTCACAAGTACTGTACACATTGACAGGTCCATTTGGCAATATCGGCAGGCCCCCTTTGCCGCCGTTGCCGTTGCCGCCGTTGCCGTTGCTGCCCAGTGGCTCGAAATGGCTAACTAACTGCCACGGCTTGCAGCTGGTGCGACATGTGTGGTGCCGCGTTGGCCGTGGCAGTCGTTCGTCGGCGCCATTCCTTGACTTGCTTGACTTTTTGACTTGTTTGTCTTGTTTTCGTCGTCCCGTGCGTGCCTCTGCCGCCCCGCTCTCCCCCTCAGTCTGCTTCCGCGTCGGCGTCATGTGGCGGCGGCCCGGCGCCTCTGACCATCTTCTCGATCATCATGGACCGCACCTTCTCCTTGGGCTCGCCCATGCCCAGGGACATGTAGGCCAGCAGCGGCGGATGGCCCACGTACGACGCGTACGAGTCCCGCACGATGTTGTTGGTCCATTCCGTCTTGGTCGTGCCCTCGTGGCCGGTGCCGACGTATTTGGCCTGCAGCGACTCGAGCTCTCGCGTTGTGCGCAGTTTGTCAGCCATGCTACTTGCGGACACGGGCGAGAATGGGCGAGTTTAGTTTGGTGACAGCGCTGCACAGCACAGCACAGCACTGCACTGCACTGCACAGCAAATTCAACCGGCAGCGAGGTCGTACGAAATTCTTGGCATCGTCGCAGGCCAAGAACGGCATACGGCGGACCAGCAAGGCCACATGCGCAGCGAGCAAGTTTCTTGTTTTGCTAATCTCCGCATTAGGCGCATGTGCGCTGCACTAGCGTTTCACTTGCGAAGCTATTCCAATGCCAAGTCAGCTGGCCACAGTTCACGGCCGATGGCGTGCGCACGGCCAAGTGGGTCTGTGGCAGTGCAACGGGGTCACGCACTCGTGACTCGTGACGCGTGGCTTGCGACGCACGACGCACGACTCATGGGCTATGCTGGACAAAAGAGCGGTGGTGTTGTGCGATTGCAGGCCGTGGAAATGCAGGACGGATGTACTACTTATGTACATACGACTTCCGCTCAGGCTCTGGGCTTGCTAGTGAAAATTCGGTGGCCGTAGTGGCCGAGGCTGTCTACCTATCAAGCGCATGCATACATAATTAGTGAGGGGAAGAGGCTCCGTCTTCGGCAAGCGCTCACGTCGGCCCACGGCTCCGACGGCTTTGTTGCCTTGGACGGTGCGTCCACTTGTACAGTATAGTACCGGCGTTGGACCACAACGTGTGCTGGCTATCTGGCCGTCGGTCTCCAATGATTAGAAATTAGTACTCGGCACCCGGGAATGTACGGCTGGCTTGACTCTGGCCTCGGGAAGTGAAGCAGCTGCTAGCAGCTCAGGACCAAAAAAAATCCTTGCAGAATGAATCCGCTTCGCTCTGCCATACACCTGCCTCGAGCAGTCCAAGCCGCTGCTGTTGTCTCACATGCTCTGCCGCTGACGCCCCGCCATCTGCTCCATCTGCGGCCGCGTCTAGCGCCAGCCGTGGTGACGACGACGGCGACCATGTCTGCGGGTTATGCGTCGGCGGCGCCGGCAGCGGCGCCGGCGACAATCACCAAGATCAAGGTGAAAAACCCAGTGGTCGAGCTGGACGGTGACGAGATGACGCGGATCATCTGGCAGGACATCAAGGACAAGTTCATCACGCCCTACCTCGACATCGATCTCAAGTACTATGATCTCGGCCTGCCGTACCGCGACGAGACAGAGGACCAGGTGACGATTGATGCGGCCGAGGCCATTCTGAAGTACCAGGTCGGCGTCAAGTGCGCCACCATCACGCCTGATGAGGCGCGAGTCAAGGAGTATCACCTCAAGAAGAGTGAGTGCCACTGCTGGAAATGAGTGAATGAGCGAATGAATGAGTGAATGAATGAAAAGAATGAAAGAAATGGATGAAAAGAATGAGGAGAAAAGAATGAAAAGAATGAGATGAAAAGAATGAAAAGAATGAGAAGAAAAGAATGGAAAGAATGAGAAGAAAAGAATGAAAAGAATGAGAAGAAAAGAATGAAAAGAATGAGAAGAAAAGAATGAAAAGAATGAGAAGAAAAGAATGAGAACAAAAGGATGAAAAGAATGAGAAGAAAAGAATGAAAAGAATGAATGAAGACGGAAAGAAACGAAAGAAAAGAAAGAAAAGAAATGCAATGCTAATGCCTCGTGTCTCACAGTGTGGCTCTCGCCCAACGGCACCATCCGCAACATCCTCGGCGGCACCCTCTTCCGCGAGCCCATCGTCATCCCGCGCATCCCTCGCCTGGTGCCCGGCTGGACCGAGCCCATCATCATCGGCCGCCATGCCTTCGGCGACCAGTACCGAGCCAAGGACAAGCTGATCAACGAGGCCGGCACGCTGGAGATGACCTTCTACCCCAAGAAGGGCGGCGAGCCCGAGCGCATCAAGGTGTTTGAGTTCAACGACCAGGGCGGCGTGGCCCAGGCGCAGTACAACACGGACGACTCGATCCGCGGCTTCGCGCACGCGTCCTTCGAGTTCGCGCTGGCTCGCAAGTACCCGCTGTACCTGACGACCAAGAACACCATCCTCAAAGCCTACGACGGCCACTTCATGGACGTGTTCAAGGAGGTCTACGAGCGCGACTACCGGCAGAAGTTCGAGGCGGAGAAGCTCTGGTACGAGCACCGGCTGATCGACGACATGGTGGCGCAGATGATCAAGTCGTCGGGCGGCATGGTGATCGCGATGAAGAACTACGACGGCGACGTCCAGTCCGACATTGTCGCCCAGGGCTTCGGCTCGCTGGGCCTGATGACCTCGCAGCTCATCTCGCCCGACGGCCTCACGTACGCGGCCGAGGCCGCCCACGGCACCGTCACGCGCCACTACCGCGAGCACCAGAAGGGCCGCGAGACCAGCACCAACCCGATCGCGTCCATCTTTGCCTGGACCCGCGGCCTGGTCAAGCGCGGCCAGCTCGACGACACGCCCGAGTTGGTCGCGTGGGCCGAGGCCCTCGAGCGCGCCGTCATCCAGACCGTCGACGGCGACGGCATCATGACCAAGGATCTGGCCCTGGCCTGCGGCAACAAGGAGCGCAG
This sequence comes from Chaetothyriales sp. CBS 132003, assembly GCA_003709865.1. Taxonomy (NCBI): domain Eukaryota; kingdom Fungi; phylum Ascomycota; class Eurotiomycetes; order Chaetothyriales; species Chaetothyriales sp. CBS 132003. The sequence continues at coordinate 179,252 of QRBJ01000043.1, read as the reverse complement.
CGCCTGGGTCACCACCCAGCAGTTTATGCAGGCCATTGAGAAGCGCTTCAAGAAGAACCTGGCCGCATCCCTGTGATGCTGGATCCCAGTCTTGCGTCATCCAACCTCGCAACCTGTCAGAGTTGCTGTTGCCTGGGCTAGAAAGGGAGAAGAGCAAAAAGGGATAGAAGAAAGAGCAAAAAGGAAAGAAGAAAAAGCAAAAAAGGAAAGAAGAAAGGAAAAAGAAGAAGGCTGTGTTTGGCGTCTATAGACACCGGGGATCAACAGAGATGATACCATGTCGATATCAATCAATCACTGTTTTCTCATTCTCTCTTGCTCTCTATACCTATCATTCTCTCTCGCTCTCTATACCTATCATTCTCTCTCGCTCTCTATACCTACTTGACCAGGCCATGCACGCTCCATGACAATAAAACGACTGCCGTTCCTGCCGTTCCTGCCAGCAGTTCCTACTAGTGCCTGTGCTAGTGCTAGTGCTAGTGCTCTACTTCTTCTTCGGCCCAAACTTGGGCTCGCCAATATCAGTCCCCCGTAGCTTCACGCCCAGCACGCGCTCCATGGCCGACAGCACCTTCTGGTCGGGCGCGGCCGTGCCCTTTTCCATATCCTGCACCACCGTCACCGTCGTGTTGCACCGCGTGGCCAGATCCTTCTGCGTCATCTTGGGCTCCATCTCGTTGCGCCGCCGCACAATCGCCTGGCCCACTACCGCCCCCACCGTCTTGGGCTTGATGATCTCGTCTGACCGGTCCACCTTTGTCAGGTGTTGGCCTTCGACGCTTGATTTCTTGGCATAGAGTTAGATGGGGATTTTCTTCAGCGAGAGCGAAAAGAAAACGAGAGCCTACGTACTGTGTTGGCGCTGGCGTACTTCTTCTCCGTTCCGATCACGGCGCCCGACCGCTGCGCGGCGTTGAGCGCCGACTTGCCCTTGACCACCCGCTCGCGGTCGGCAGCAGCGCCGCCGCCGCCACGCACTTTGCTGCCGATGCGCGTGACCGAGTCCCAGTCTGCGTCGGCCATGGTGTGGAAATGTGGGTGTGGATGTGTGTGTGGGGGAGAGAGTATGTGTTGGAGAGAGTAGAGAGAGAGTGTGTGTGTGTGTAGAGAGAGAGTGTGTGTAGAGAGAGAGTGTGTAGGAGAGAGAGTAGAGAGAGAGTGTGTGTGGGGAATGTGCGGGTGAATGGGTTGAGATTTGAGATTTGAGATTTGAGATTTGAGATTTGAGATTTGAGAGGCAAGGGTTGAGAGTGAGAGTTGAGGAGTGGTGATTGAGGATTTGTGGCAAGTAAATAGCAAAGCTATGTATGGCTCAAGGCTGGTCGATCACCAAGTTGGTCGTGGAAAAGCCTCGAACTTGATGGATGACTCAATGCTACGGTGGGCGGAGCGGCCGCTACATACGTAGGTGGCGTTGTCGGCCACCCTACACAACTACCGTCTTGTCCATCACCCCCAAGACCCCGTCCCCGTCCCAAACAGGCCACCCAAGAAGCCAGCCTGGCCCTTCCTCCCCTTGGCAGCATCCCGCTTGACCACGCCCGCTCGCGCACTCATGCGTTCTTCCCGCACCGTCAGCCTCCCCTTGGCCGCTGGAGCCGGGCCCCGATAGTTGACGGCATTTCTCACGCCCCCCTTGCCCTTGCGGATGAACTCTTTTTCTTCACTCGCACTGCCTCTCTCCGTCTTGGCAACCGTCACGCCCGTGGCCGAGACGCCTTCGTTCGTGCCCAGGCTGGTGAGAGCTGACTTGGTCGTGGCGCGGCGGAGAAGCGTGGGGCGTTTGAATGTGGCGCTGGTGCTGGTGCTGGTGTAAAAGGCCATCATCTTTGTCGTTGACGAACTGCCGTCGGAAGGCGTGGATGCCGATTGCCGGAGGAGTGATGCCCTGTTGACCACGTTGACCCGCGTTCTACGCTCGCCAAATGGCTGGCGGGAGGGGAAGCCTGGCTTTGACCAAGCACTGCCACCCTCGGTCTCCTCCTTGGCAGGCCGATTGTCTTGAACGATAAAGTCGGCCAGTCCGTCGCCGTCGCCGTCATCCAAGGCATTTTCATCCGCGTCTGCAGCTCTCAGATGGCGGTCTAGGTCCACGTACGCTTCTGGCTCTTCTTCCGAGTCCGACAGACCCAGGTCGACCAGGCCGGCCTGGGACTCTGGCTCCTCGATGAGGAAAGAGACCGACTCACGGATTTCAGCCAGTGTGCTTGGCTTCTTGTTGTAGCCGTGCTTGGCCCGGCCGAGGGGTGCAGGGCGATGATTGAGCTGCGAATCTGCCACTGTCTCGAGAGGTTGCTTGTATTTGTCTCGTGCTTGTTGTGCATTGTCCACATCGTCGTCGGGATGCGGCTGCGGCTGCGGCGGCGGCTGCGACTGCGACTGCGACTCTTCACCCGCAGTCTCGGGCGCGTCGAAATCGAGATCGTCATCCGACAGTGGCTCACGATCTTCGATACTTTTGAGGAATGCCTCCTTCTTCTTGTCGGCTGCAATCTTGCCCACCGCTTCGTCCTTGAGAAGCTCGCGATGCATGCGGGCAAATTGACGCTGCTTGGCCTTGCGGCGCCTGGCTGCTGCTTCAGCCTCGTCGTCAGAGAGATCAAGATCATCGTGAGCGCCACGCTTTCGCCTCAGAGCGCCTGTGGCGAGGTCTTTCATCAGTTTGTTCACCGCCGCCTCGTCCTCCTTTCGCTCCCTGTCGGCAAAGTGGCCGGCAAGCTTGGCTTCGTCGCCTTGGCCAACGACAGTGTCGTTATCGATCATTCTGCGGTCGTCCTCGTTCTCAATGCCTTCTTCGTCGTCACTGGCGCCGCCAAGGCCAGCATACTCATCGTCAGACTCCTCAGCAGCCTCGTCGACGATTTCTCGGGCATTGGAGTGGGACTTGTCAAACTGCTGCTGCTGCTGCTGCTGCTGCTGCTGCCGCTGCCGCTGCTCCGCCTTCTTGGCAGCGTGCTTCATGACCACAAAGGCTGACTTGTCAGCGCCATCGCTCGCCTCATCCTCTTCGTCTTCCGACTCTGCCTCGGCAACGTGCCCACGTCGTAGGCGACGTTTCCGCTCCACGAGAGGACTAGCGTCGACGTTGTTGGGCAATATGACAGTATCACGCGTGGGCGGAGGGGCTGCCTGCTGAGGCGTCTCAAACCTTCTGCCTCGAAAGGGACTGTAGACATAGCCACCGTCCTGCGTGGGTTCAAAGGGGGCCCGAGAGGGCGTGAACTGGGCTTGGGAGAGCTCATGAGTGATCAGTGGCGACGCTGGTACGTGTTGAGCCTGCGAAAGAGACAGGTCGATGTCCAGGGGCTGCTGAGTCTGGGATGGCTGACTGTTGCTGACCATGTCAAGTGAATCTAGCCGGTTCAGCTGGGGCATGAGAGCGACGCCGGGAGACGGAAGTTCCTGAACCATATCGTAGCTGCCCGCTTCCCAGGCCGGGCCGTTGCTTTGAGTCTGAGAGTCTGCCATTGTGGCGGCAAAGGCCTGGGACAGGCCCATCGGAAGGTCATGACGCATGTTCAGGCCTGGGATGGGCTTGCGGCCTGATCGGGTCAGGGACTGGGGTGTTTTTGCTTGGGGCTGTTGCGTCGGGGAATCTGCCGCTGTCGCTGTTGCTGTCGCTGCCGCTGTCGCTGCCGCTGCCTTTTCCCCGACCGCTGTCTCTTCGTCATCGTCGTCGTCATCTTCGTCGTCGTCGTCATCGACGACGACTCGAGACTGCCTTGGCTTGCGAGGCAAAGGCCTTGGCAGACCGTTGAGTTCTTCATCCATACCGGCCGACTGCTCCTCGTCGGCCTCGGCAAGCGACTCCCCATTTTCAGAGTCAGCCTCCTCGGCGGCATCATCGACCAGCTCCTCCTCGCTGTTAGCAGCCCCCTTCTCCTCGTCTGCCCCGTCGTCGTCATCGTCATCGTCATCGTCGTCGTCGTCGCCATCATCGCCGTCGTCTTCCTCTTCTTCAGATTCGCCCGAGGCAGCCTCATCGTCTACATCGTCAAAGTCTTCGTCATCGCTGTCGTCGCTATCGATGCCATCTTTGACGTAGGTGCCATTCTTTTTCGCAAGCTCCTTTTCTCGCTTCTGGAGCTCTGCCGCCTCCTGCCTCGCCTTCTCGACAAGGTCTTCGACCTCCTCTTGGTCACGTTCGCGCTCCTCGGCTGTCCTGATGTCTTTGCCCAGGGCTCGAAGCTGATCGATCTTCCGTTGGCGCTCCTCCTTTGCCTGCAGGCGAGCTGCTCGTTTCAGGCTCAGGTCTAGCTCGGCCATGTTCATCATGCGCGACCGGCCATTCTTGTCGGCATCATGGATGTGAGCCAGCGCGCGCAGTACACGGTGGGACTGTGCCTCTGCCGCCGTCCGGCTGGGCAGTTTCTCAAATGCAGCATACTTGAGCCATTCGCCCGGCGCGGTGATGACTTCCAAATCAACATCTTCGGAATCAGACGGCAGTTTGTCGAGTAGCTCTTGTAATCTTGCTCTCTTGGCTAGCAGCGCTGGTGGCCCTGCACCAAGCGGATTGGTAGGGTGTTTGAGAGCTTTGCCATTGGCGTTGCCACTGTTTGCCAGACTGGGAGGCTGAAGATTATCAAGCACGTTGGTGCGGTGTTTGAGAGCTTTGCCCTTGGCCTTGCCGTTGTTTGCCAGACTGGGAGGCTCAAGATTACCAAGCGGATTAGTAGCGTGTTCGATAGCTTTACCCTTGCCTTTGTCATTGTTTGACAGACTGGGAGGCTCAAGATTGGGCAAGGGCGGTGCTTCAAGAACGAGACCGTCGGCAGCAGAATTCAACTTGTCACAGTCTGGTGATGCCGGAGGAGGACTTGTGGGCGGCGATGTGTGGCGGCCAGGCCCGACGTCTGATGAAGCAGGTGAGCCACGTGAGCTGTCTGGGCTCGAGCGGCCGTCCAATTGAGGCTGCTGGTGCGTGGCTGGCCGAGTGGACTGGTCGTGCGTGGCTGACGGAGTGGACACGGCACGGTTGAAGATGGCCAAGAAAGTGTGCTTGGGGAAGGTCTTCCTTGTTCTTGCTTGATGAGCCAGTTGCATGTTCCGCGACATTCGCTGTGTCTCGCGGGCCATGTCTTCGCGTGCCTTTTTGCTTGCTTTTCTCGTCGGCCGTGTCGCCTGGGTCAGTTTCCGGCCCTCTGACTCGGCAGAAGCATCGCTCGCTTCGGCGCCAGCTTCAGATGGCGTCTGCTCGCCGTCGTCTTTCTTGGCCGCTTCAGCCGCCTCAGCCGCCTCGGCCGCCTCGGCCGCTTCTCTCTCACGGCGCAGCTTCCGATGCTTCTCGACCAGTGAATGAAGCTTCTCTTTCGAGCCGCCAATCGGGTCATCGGGCAGATCATCAGAGTCCGAGTCGGGCCGTGGAGGACTCGAGGACGCGACCTTTCGGTTGGCCGAAGGAGAGGGAAAGAACATGGGCGAAGCTGGCGAGTGCGGCACTTCTGACGGCGAGGCTGAGTGGCGCTTCCGGCTGAGGAGCAGTCGCCGTCGATGATGAGCGGCACGAGGGAGCTGGTCGTCGCTGCCGCCGGCGGGCGGAGACGACGGCAGTGCGGCTGCAGCCGTGCGAGGGCTGGTGCTCTGGTGCTCGTCGGCGCCGACGGCATTGCCCTCGAGCCGGGCCGCCATTCTGCTTTTGCTCTTCCTCGCCACCGGAATGTCATCGTCGCTCTCTTCGGCAGGGGCGACTGTCTCGTGCCTGCCGTCTGTCTCGTTCTTGTCGACTGTCTCGTGCCTGCCGTCTGTCTCGTTCTTGCCGACTGTCTCGTGCCTGCCGTCTGTCTCGTTCTTGCCGACTGTCTCGTGCTTGCCGACCGTAACTGCCGTCTCAATGACCGGCTGCGTGGAAGCGTCGCCATCGTCGCTGTCGGAGTCGCCGAAGCGGGCCAGAAGTGCCTTCACTTTTCTGCTTGGAGTGAGAATGTCTGCTGAAGAGGCAGGCGGGGACGAGGGCAGAGGAGACGACATTGTGGCGTGGCTGCGGACAACAGTGCCGCACCAGATTGTGGTGGCTGTTGTTATTACATACGGTGGTGCTACGCGGCGTATTGATGGATCTGGTTGCCGCTCTCTTCCTCAGCAAAGATGCACCCAACTTGGGTGGCCACGCGTGGGACGTGGGACGCGACTGCCCCACATGCGCGTCCCACCTGCCGTGTGCCGCCATTCACTTAATTAAGGCGGCAACTTGACCAAGTAAACTTTCCGCTGTTAACTAACTCCAACTCGACTTTGCCCCTTAGCAACTCGCTTACGCTTACGCTTAATTAGCTGGCTGCCGCCCACAAGGCTCGCTCCCCCTTTCAATGCTTTTCTGCAGACAAATATGGCCTGGCTCTGGAGATGAGTCAACTGTCATGTTGTACACAATTTGATGATGATGGTGATGCTAATGATGATGATGATGATGATGATGATGATGATGATGGTGATGGTGATGATGATGATGATAATGATCATGACGGTAAGGGTGGTAAGGGTGTAAGGGTGTAAGGGTATAAGGGTATAAGGGTATAAGGGTGGTGAGGATGGTGAACCGCTGACCTTTAATGGATATGCACAATGCCAGCCGCTCATACTCACAGTCAAGTCTCCCTGTTCATGGACCAGTGAAGGGGGAGGGCCAGACACAGGCCTCCCACCAACTCCAGGCAGGCAAAAGTGCTTTACCATGTCATGCATGCATGATACTTGTCCATCATAGGTTCTGTTGACTCGACTGGAGAGCACCATCGCGCAATCATCGAGCCTTGGGTGGTCTGAGATACGCTCGACAGCAGCACTTGACACTTTGCCACGCCTACTGGCACTCGAGGGGTGGCCGGCCATTATTCATGATGCCAGGCTCATTCACTGCTGGCAAAGAAATTCTTTCAATGCCATAGCCCCAGCCACTTTCCTTGTTCTTTATGCACAAAGACTGGCACAAAGACCGGCACTTGCAGCAACCTGCCTGGCCGATTTCGCCTTTCTGTCCTCCCGATTCACCAGTCTGTCGTGTCGACCGCCTGTCCAGCACCATGGCACCACGAGCAGCAGTGGAAGACGAGGACGAGAGCACCAACCAGGCCACGCCAAGTCAGGAATTGTCGCTCAGAAGCAGAAGAGGCGTCGCCGTGCCACCCTTGCGGCCCACCACGCCCGTTGACCAAGTGCATGGCCAAGCTGACGGACAGTGCGATCTACCCGTGACACCCACGGCACAGTTGATGCTCGAACCGGCAACGCCGATGGCTCCGGCAAGGAATGTTCGCAAACGCACACTGCATCAAGGCCAGCCGGAAAGTCACCTTGGTCGCGACGCTTCTCCGTCTCCACCGGGCCGAATCGTCAGGTCGGTTGAGGACTCGACTTCTACCACCACAGCCGTGACTTCTGCCGCCACAGCCGTGACTTCTGCCGCCACAGCCGTGACTTCTGCCGCCACAGCCGTGACTGCTGCGCGTCGGCCCCAATCGATGCTCAAGAATCAGGGCCTCGCCGTCTTCGCTTCGAGCTTCAAACAAAATCCGCACAAGTCTCAGGCCCTTGTCGACATGATAGAGCGCGATTCTTCGCTCATGGACCGACTCAAGTGCCTGATCGATCGCGGCCGTCGGTTTGGTGGATCGCCGACCTATTCCTTCAACCAAGGCAGGACGCGCATCCGATACGTGTATCTGTCGGCAAAGGATGTGGAATATGCGCCCGTTGCCGACAGTCCACGCAAGAAGCGCGAGTCAGGAAGCTTGTGGTCGTCGAAACAAGGCGGAGTCTGAAGGGGATAAAGACAGGCTCCAGAAGGTGTTGATTTTAGTGTCGAGCATGGACACTGATAGGAGTCAGACGAGCGTCCTGCGTACAGCTAGCTTCATTCGTAAGGCATCAGGGGTTCGTGGCGACTACTAGACGATGATGAGTGAGCAGAACTGGACGATAATGAGTGGGCAGAACTGGACGACGATGAGTGAGCAGAACTGAGGCAGATGGCTTGTAATGGAAGCGAGCACGCAGGCTAGTGGCTGCCTTGTCCAAAAGCCAAGTCTCCGGCTTGGATCTCAGATGTGCGGACAGCTATGCACAATGTCTCGCTGCAAGAACCAACCATGCTGTCGGTGCCATCTTCCGTCTCCGCTTGCATCTCTGCTTGCATCTCCGCTTGCATCTCCACTTGCATCTCTGCTTGCATCTCCGCTTGCATCTCCACTTGCATCTCTGCTTCCCTCCCCGTTTGCATCTCCGCTTCCCTCCCCGCTTCCCTCCCCGCTTCCCTCCCCGCTTCCCTCCCCGCTTCCATCTCCACCATCATCTGATATCACCATCATAAGCTCGCCGCGGCCTCCAGCATCCCAACACCCTTAAATGTTGCCGGACTGGCTACAACAACCTCCACTGGGTACTTCCACTCCATCAGCCTCTTCCAGCCCCAGTACGCAAATTTCCGCCCAAAGTACTTGCCCAAGTAGGGCACAATCACCAGACTAAGGAGCAGTTCGAGCTGCTGTAGTGACTCCTTCCATTCTCGCTCCGCATCTGTTTCCGAGCGCAGATCCGACAGCGTCAGAGATGACGAGCTTGTGGTGGGCGACGACGGCAGTGAGTCGACTTCCTGGTACTCAGAGCTCGTCGTGGACACGTCCACCATCGTCACGTCGGATGCCGAGAGCGCGTCGGCCACGGACGACGACGCCATGGCCGAGGAGGGAAGGAGCGGACGTGGGCCGGAGGCGGCAGGCGCGGGGCGGGGTCACCGCGGACGGCAGGACCTAAGACCTTGTCATCGACAGTCGCTGGCAGCCAATGGCGTGAAGAAATGGGCAGCACACACACACAGTCGGCAGTGACGATGCCTACTTATACGCCATTAGTGCCATTGCCGCGGATATCTCTTCCGTCCACCGGGTCACGTGCCGACTAGTTAAACTACTGAGTCATGCACACACATTAATCCACCACAAGTATTATTCGTCTCTTTCGACGAGGAGAATATCTACTCTGCTCGATAACTAGGATAGAGAATAGCCGGCGGTAGTTGAACGCATTCTTCGGTAATCGTCAATATCGTCAATATCATCAATACCATCAATACCATCAATACCATCAACTCTGATAGAAAGCGCGCGCGCAATCAGATGGCAGAAGTCGTAAGTTGCCCCTCTCGGCTCCAATGTGAGACACGCCCACACCGGCGTCGTGCACGGCCTAACGAATTCTTTCCCCTGACAGGAACAGCCGCTTCCAGACCGCAAACCTCGCAAGTCAGTGGCATTCAGTGAAGGCGCCACCATCATGGACGAGAATGGCAATATCACAAGTGCCGCCCATCTCGAGGACAGAAGCACGGCCGAGTCCCACTCCAGTCGGGTTTGCCACTCCACTGCCCGTGACAGTCAGCTGACCAAGGCAGCATCCACCGACAAGGCCGTCGATGAGGTCACCGACCTGTTTGCTGGCATGAACAAGAAGAAGAAGAAGGCAACCAAGGCCAAGGTCGACGACGACGTGGCCCCGGATGCGGCGGCCGATGGCGCTGCCGCTGCCGCGCCCGCGGCCGCCGACGCCGAGTTCGATGCGTCCACGCTGAAGAAGAAGAAGAAGAAGTCGTCCAAGCCCAAGGCCGAGGGCGATTTCGATGCCAAACTGGCCTCGGCAGGCGTCGAGCGCGACGACGCCGACGCCGCTGCCGCTGCCAACGGCGACCAGGCCGCCGACCAGGACGGCGACATTGAAAAGGGCACCGGCATCTGGGCCCACAACGCCACTGCGCCCATCTCCTACTCGCTGCTCCTGACCCGCTTCTTCAAGCTGGTCAACGAATACAACCCCGACATCCTGTCGTCCGGCAGCAAATCCTACAAGATTCCACCCCCGCAGTGCCTGCGTGAAGGCAACAAGAAGACCATCTTTGCCAACATTGCCGAAATCTGCAAGCGAATGAAGCGGTCTGATGAGCACGTCACTCAGTTCCTCTTCGCCGAACTCGGTACCTCGGGTTCGACCGACGGCAGCAAGCGATTAGTCATCAAGGGCCGCTTCCAACAGAAACAGATTGAAAACGTCCTGCGTCGTTACATCATGGAGTATGTCACCTGCAAGACCTGCAAGAGCGGCAACACCGAGCTGAGCAAGGGCGAGAACCGACTGTATTTTATTACCTGCAACAGCTGTGGCAGCCGACGTTCAGTCACAGCCATCAAGTCGGGATTCAGCGCGCAGATTGGAAAGAGGAAGAGATTGAATGGTTGAGCGGCAGCAGCCCTGTCATGGCCCTGCTTTTGGCCTGCTTTGACCTGCTCTGGCCTGCTCTGGCCTGCTTTGACCTGCTTTAGCCTACTTCTTAGACCTCGATGCTGCACTTTTGAGCCACCGGACTCGGCAGCAATCACGATTTATTCAATCCCCAGCAAGCATTCGCAACCAAGTCAGCGTAGCCACCCTTCAGCAGCCCTTGCCCTCGGCTTGTAGCAGTTCTGTGCCTGGCCAGAGCCACAACGCAACGGTCGAGAACGCAACGGTCGAGAACGCCACGGTCGACACATGCCACGGTCGACACACGCCACGGCTCCGAGGCACAGGCAGGCCCCTGGGTGCCACCTCTACTCACAGAGGCCCTCTCATAGCCGACAAAGTGTACGTGTGTGTGTGTATATATATATACGTAGCTACAGCTTAGCAACACTGCAGAGTCACCATTCTTCATTCCCCTTTCTCATACATACTATATCTTCTTTCTTGCTCTTGACAATATATACTCCATTGTCAAAAGTAGTATCCCAAAGTACCAATGAGCTGCCTACTGCTGCGCCAGCAGTCAGAGTGTTATGCCTGGGACGCCAGTAGGCTGGAGAGCCCTATAACTCCAAAAAGGTCGGGAATCTTGCCACTCTCCGGTCAAGATTCAGTATATGTGTGTCATTCATGACATTGAGTGTCCTGTCTGTCTGTCTGTCTGTCTGTCTGTAGCTTTCGTGTCATGAATAAGACATGCAAAGACCATTTTAGCCTTGCACCTTACGACTGAGCAGTTGTGTCACGGCGTACCTGCCGTTCGCCCGTTTGCAGGCTGGTGCCTAGCGCCAACGCGCCCCACTTGCAGTTTATCCGTAGCCTGACGGTTCATCTGTCTGATCACCATCCAATTCATCAGACAGATTGCTTGTTTCTTCCCTGTTGTTCGTTCTCCATCGTTAAATAGCCTAGAGCTATCTTACAATTGGTAGCAACGCGTAAATATACCTCTTGACCCGGTTCATACGACATTGGTTTGCATGTTTTGTCATAGTGCCGTTTCGTCATCAGGTTGGCTAGGTCAACACTGTCCTTCGCCTGTGCACGAATCCTTTCTCGGCTTTCTGATATATCCACATCCGTGCTGTTAGCTTTAAGTAATCCTTCATTGACACAGAATCCATATATGATCTTGGTTAGTGTGAATCCGGCTATGCTTGAGGTAGAGTTGTTCATGATTGACTGGGCATGCAGCAGCGCTTCTGTCTATTTTGCATTCAGCTCATTTGCCAGCATCATCCGTATAGCAATTTCTGCCGTTTGGTTGGTTCTCTCCGATTGGCCATCTGTCTGCGGGTGCCAGGCTGGTACTGTCAACATCTTTGTCCTAAGATGGCGTACCACACCTTTCCACCATTTTGCCATGAATTTTGGGTCACGGTCTGAGATAATGCCAACCGGTATAGACAAGATTGGGTTTATGATACCTACGAAGTATTGCGGGTATTAGCTAGAACACCTGCGTACGCCAATGCTAAGACCCAGGAACTTAAAGATGCGGAATTCAGGTTCAAGGCCAAGCTCACTCGCAGCACCCCTGGAGAGGTTACGAGGTACGCAACGGCCTACATAACCTCGATAGTTGTCAACCTCTACGACAACATGATCCGTATCATCCGCGAACGAGCAAATGGAGGCCCGGTTCACTTGCCATTTGAGCTGCCTGACACAGTCAAGGAGGGATGCAGTGTTCTTACCCTTGAGGGTAAAATGGTGGAGTTCACTGGGAAGACGGAAGGTCCAGAGCCTAAGCCTGAGCCTGAGCCTGGGCCTTAAGAACCGCACAAATCAGGATGCAGTTATGGAAGGAGACGTATGGGAGCAAAGAAGCACACGCATCGAGGGCGATGCGACTTTTTTTCGGGGACGGGGAGGTTGTCACGGTGTACCTGCCGTTCGCCCGTTTGCAGGCCGGTGCCTAGCGCCAAGCGCGCCCCACTTGCAGTTTATCTGTAGCCTGACAGTTCATCCGTCTGATCATCATCCAATTCATCAGACAGATTGCTTTTTTCTTCCCTGTTGTTCGTTCTCCATCCTTCGATAACCTAGAGCTATCTTACAAGTTGCCTACAACTAACCCACCTTAAACAGGCAACAACAGAGAAGGACTCAGGTATATGGATGCGCGTATCCTGCCAAGAGCCTTCGACTCTCCAAGCGTTGAGTCTTGTTTGTAATAAGGAGCTTTCCATATATAATCGGAACCATCCAATACCTCTCTCGTCCTCTCTATGCCGTTCGGTCTCTACCATTTCGGATGCGTTTCGCCAATTGTTGTATATGGTGGTATTGCAGTTCTATGCTTTCTAAGCAGCCAAAATTGTGGTAGGAGGCAGGAGCGATAGGGTCGAGAAGAGGAAAGGCAGGCGCATCATTTCTACTGTATCTCTGATAAACTGCGCTGCCAAACTCTGATGCTGTTGTCCTTCATTAACATGCTCGCCAGAAATTCCCAACACCGCCAAGATATTGACATGGGTTTGATTCCACTCAGCTAATGAAGTTATTGACATGGTTTTCTGAGCCTAGGGGCAATCATGACAAGACCACTCATACAGAACTGACTTCCCTCATTTTGGGATATGATCACATCCGTGTTTGAAGTCAGAAATACGTTGTTTGCAGGCGACAGAAATGCCGAGTCCCAAGCTAGCAGCATGGCTGTTAGGCCTGGAATGCCAGTAGGCTGAGGACCCCAAAACCTCACTAAAAAGACGGGGAATCTTGCCAATAAGGCCAAGATTCAGGTATTCCAATATATATGTGCTGTCATTCATGACAATGGCTTAGTTTTGTGAGGGGAGTGTCAGGCCTTGGAACGCCAGCAAGGCCGGAGGCCCCATACTCCAAAAAGACGGTGAATCTTCCCATTCCGAGGCAAGATTCAGGCGTACCAAGATGTATGGAGGGCCAGTGCCACAGCGTGTCTTCTGTAACAAACGTCGGAACATGTTTTGCTGGGCTTGAAACTAGTTCAGAACCTTTTAGGTTTGCAACAGCATTTGTTCAAATGTTAAGGGAGCGATAGATATACCTCAGTGGCTAGTAAAATGGTTGGCGCCAAGGAGTGATGTGGTTGGCTGATGATATCGAATGACCTTTTCTCTCCATTCTAGACTGAACATGCAAAGACAAGGATATTGGGACCACTTGCCAAAATGTGTACAGCCAGGATCACTGCGCTCTTTTCCCCTCAGCTAGGTATTGTTGTGCCTGATATTCCTGTTCAGGTTCCTCGGACATTGGTTAATGATTATTAATGCCCACAAAGCCGCTGTTTCTCTGAGATCGCCCTTATGCTTCAAGCCCTGTTACCAGCTTGCCTGTGGCGCGCATTGCTTCTCTAATTCCAATTCCAATTCCCACCTCTGAAAATGCCAAAGGTCCCAAGCGGGACATCTGGTTTGTACAGCAGCATGTATCAGACCTGCGCTTGGTATGGTGAAAGAGGAGGGTGTTTTGGCCCAAGGCAATCAAAAATGGCAGCGCAAGTCAGCCGTGAAATCAGGTGTTATTGATCAATGGATCAACTAGGACCAGTCTCACGTTGTTGGCTTGTTGCTGTTCAACTCAGACTATCAAAATTTCTTTCATCATTTGCTTGTCTTCTTTGACCCTCGCTGACCTGCTTTTCTTTGGCTATCATAAACTGCCATTCCCCCTTCTGACCTTGCTTCCTCCCTCTCTTCTCAGATCCCCCAAAACAATTGCCCCAACCCCCAGTCGACTTGGAAAGATGGCCAAGGGTAACAGAAGGAAACACAGGAGAGGTGGAAAAGGTCGAGGTAAAGGAGCAAAAGACGAGGCCGAGGTCGACCATCCTGTCCCAATTTCTCCCTGCTACTACTAATCCAGTCCAACAGGATTCCACTACATCGCCCACACTAAAGCTATTTGAGCCCGCCACGAACGTCGCAGCAGGTACACTGGACAGAATCCACGCCGAGCCCAGCTTCCGCAGCACTCTAGTCTCTTGTCTTCAGCGCTACCAACTCAACCACACGCGAGACCACCAGACAAAACAGAGATGGGCAGACATTCAACAACTGGAATCTGAATGGCGACAAATGCTTCTTGCTCCTCCATCTGCCACTGACAGCAACTCAGTTTTCAAGTCTCGCCAGGATATCTTCTTGAAAAACACCGCCGCTTGTACAGAATACAGATCTCGCGCTCTTGGCTGGTTTGATGCTCGTCCTAACATCCAGGACCGCATCAACGCGAGAAGCATCACCGTGGAGGAGGCAAAGGAGGTCTGCTTACTATTTGACAATATCTTGGAGTGTGGAAGTCTGGTTGAGAAGGAAGTGGCCTTGCAGAATCCCGGCGTCGAGCGTTGGCAAGTTGAGGATAGTCTTGGCTGTCCACCGGTCCAAGATGAGCTAGACGTTGATGACACAAGTATACACTCCTCCCTGCCAGCATGTCTTTCCCCGTCAATCACGCTAACACTAGAGAAGCTGCTTCTGTGGACGACATACTGGAGGCCGCCACTCGCAATCTCCTATCGATCTCTGCTGCCGACATCAGGAACCCTGGACAACATGGTCAGCGTTCGGCAGACCCCTTTATCGACCCTCTCACGCTCGTGCGCTCTTTCAGCACCTTCCAGCATCACCCCAGTCAACTTGAGCCGATCATCGCCTCGCGGCCAGGCCTCAGACTCGCTCTCCTCCAACAGCTCTTCACCATCCGTCATCAAGAAAGCCATCCCGAAACGCACAAGAACTACAGAGTCACCCAGGCAGTCAACCAAGGCTACGAGTTCTGGAGCAACATCGACCTGCTCTCCGCCCTGTCCGAGCCCAACGCCAAGACCATCACCGCCTTCATTGAAGCCGTTCAACAGCGCCGCCACATCATTTCCCGCTTCGAAGGCTGGGCCGTAACTCATGGAAACCGCTTCACTACTTCTTCCCAACCTATTGCCGTCACCGTCATCGAAGCCAGACATTTGCTCGGCACACTCTGCGAAATTATCGACGCAAACACCGTCGTCTCCTCGTCCATCAGAGTCCAGCTGCACCTGCAGCTCCACGTCGCCCTGGCCAACTACACCGCAGCCACTGCCGCCACCACCGACCCCAATGACCGCAATTTTATCTTGCACCGCAACATCGCCTCCATCGAGCGCGCCTACACCAATCTCCTGACTCGTTTCCCCCCTGAGCACATGGACACGGCGACGGAGAAGAGGGCGACGATGAATGCGTATATCGCTGCCTGTGAGCAATTGCGACGCGTGTACACGGGCATGCAGGCCTATATCGATGTCAATAGTCAGGTTGGCAGTGCCAATAGTGCTATTGCCATTGCCGACGCCGATGTGCCAAGAGACCTCGCATACCAGGCATTCACCCTCCTGTCCGAGCGCAAGGCAGCGTACGGGTCAATTAATCAGGCAGTGGCGCAGATGAGGTTGCTGAGGAAGGCCGAACAGCGCTACCGTCAGCATCAGCAGTAGTATTAGCAGTAGCAGTAGCATTATTATCAGCAGTAGCATTATCATCAGCAGTAGTATTAGTAGTAGCAGTAGCATTATTATCAGCAGCAGCATTATCATCAGCACTAGCAGTAGCAGTAGCATTATCATCAGCATTATCATCAGCATTATCATCAATACTAGCATTCCACGTCTGAACTGTACTATTGTATTCGTTTGGAACCTGGGTGTGACAGTAACCAAATATCACTTTGTACTTTTTCAGTCCCAGACATAGCGGCATTCCATCTACCTATTTTTCATAACCAATCAATCATCACCATCTATCTGCTGTATCAGTATCGGTATCAGCATCTGTATCCTGTGGGTCATTGTCCTCGTAGTCATTATCATCATTTTCTTCATCTTCATCTTCGTCAGGCAGTACCATCTCTCCCTCCTCTTCCCCATCCTCGACAAACCCTCGCAGGCCTATCACGCGCTGGTGATGCCCTGCGCTAGTATTAGCACTGTCCTTTTGTCGTAGTACCCGCTCCAGCCTGCCCGGTGGCAGGTCACTGTCATCACAACTAGCCAAGGCGCCGCCGCGCACGAGGCCGTTTCGGGCACAAAATGCAAGAAAAGCACGCCAGCATCTATCGCCCGTGACGGTGAGCGTGGTGGCATCACCGATAACGATGAGGCCCTCCATGGCACGGGTGAGAGCGACGTTGAAGCGCTTCGGCTCGTCGATGATGCCGAGCCCGCGGTCCTGATCCTGGCGGACGAAGTGGTCGGCGGCTGGCGCTGGCGCTGGCGCTGTTGCTACACCTTGCTTGCCACCGCGCCGTGTACGTGTGGTGCAGAGAATGACGAGGCGAGATTCGAGGCCCTGGAATGCCTCGAGCGGGCCGACGTTTACGGCGGCGAGGCCGGCGTCTCTGAGGCGTCTGCGGATGCGCGCGACCTGCGCGCGGAAGGGAGACATGACAACAATTTGCTCACGTGCCAAACCCGAGATCTGCCCGAGGAGGCTGTGCACGACGCGCGACATGATGGTGAGTTCGTCGTTGTTATAGAGCGAGCCGGCGCCTGTGCCATCGCCGGCCAGGATGTCGTCGACCTCGTCGGGCCCCGAGTTTTGCAGGAAGAGCACGGGCCAGTTGGGCTTGTGCCAGCCTGGCCAGGTGGACACGGCTCCAGCCGTGGACAGAATGGCCGATTCCGGGATCAGGGTGTCGTAGTAGAACAGGCTGGACGGCACCGAGAGGATGGCTGGGTGGGACCGGTAGTTGCGGATTAGATTGGCGAAGGCCGGTCGGGGCAGAGGGAGCAGGTTGCGCGTGAGTGGCCTTAGGCCGTTAGCGCGGGAGAGTGGGTGGTTGGCGTAAAAAGCGCGATTGAATACACGCTGGAAGAGCGAAATGCCGAGACCGAGACCGCTGTTCTGGCTGTGC
Source organism: Chaetothyriales sp. CBS 132003 (assembly GCA_003709865.1). NCBI lineage: Eukaryota > Fungi > Ascomycota > Eurotiomycetes > Chaetothyriales > Chaetothyriales sp. CBS 132003. The sequence goes on along the minus strand of QRBJ01000043.1, from coordinate 162,101 downwards.
GAAATGACTCGCGGCCCGAGCTGAAATTCGTCGCCGGCAAGCACGAATTGCGGGTACACGTATAGGCAGGAAGGGGGAATCCAGAGAGGGAGGATGACGGAAAGCGGGATGAGAGACTCGGGCTCGGTCGCTTGAGCGGCTTCGTCAAAGAGGAGAGCTGTCCAGTGCAGGAGAGAAGGTTTGAGGCTCTCTGCGGCCGATGGTGAGACGGCAAAGAGTGAATTGAAGACGAGTTGTGCAAGGTCCTTGTTGGTTAGCCGTGCTTCGACGAGCATGCTGGCATCTCGACAAGTTGTGACAACGACACTATACGACATTAACTTATGGAACGGTGGCAGACCGAATGTGTTGTTCTGTGTGCTGTGGGAGTAGAGCATCAGCCTGTCTGGGACTTCGGCATACGTCCGTGTCCATCCGTTCAGGCGGAACATCTGCTCTTGGCTCAGGTGATGTGAAAGCCGGATGGCTAGAGTGTCTGCAGCAGCATCGGAAGGCGCGCAGATGAGAAGGTGAGGCTGCACACCCGACTTCTTGCGCGCAAGGAGCTGAAGCGAGATCTCAACAATCGTCCTTGTCTTGCCCGTGCCAGGAGGCCCAGAGATGAGGTAGGGAACGGAGCCATAGCGGTCAGCGATGACGGCTGCAACTGCCTTCTGCTGCTCGAAGTTAAGTGACCTATCTATCCAGTCGATGTCAAACTTTGCAGACGACAATTTCGTCTGGGTGACTCCATCTGACTTCTCGGGGAAGAGCATGGACTTGAGCAAATTCGATACGCCAAGGCCGCGGTGAATCATTTGGACAGCACGCAAGAGGGGTTCGATTTTCTGGCTCTGCGCGATAAACCGAAGGTTGGCGGTTGGGGGCAAATGAGCACGGGTGTCGATTTGAAGTAAGACAGTTTCACTCGCACGATGGACACTCCATACGACTGCGCGATATTCCATGCCTAGGAAAGCAGGGTGGCGAATGCCTAGAGGTTGGAGATGCTGCCGCCATCTCTTGCTCTCTTGGGCAGCAACGGCAGACGGCAGGGCAGAGAGCGGACGAACAAGGACGATGTCGCCAATATCAACGCGGGGCGAGTTTTCTCTCAGGCCAGGTACTTGGACCTGGTAAAGTAGATCATGAGGGTCCTTCAGGACAATGGAATGCTGGAACAACGAATACTGCATCAGCTGCAGCTCAAGAGCCCTTACTTCTGCGTGTAGCCGAGAGGAGAAATATGACTCGTAAGTGGTCTGTTCGAGAGTGGGCAAAATCTCATCGTGTGCGCCTAGACTCATTGGATTGAAGTAAAGTGGTTCGACATGGATATCTGCCCCGGTCTGCGACGCATACTCTTGGGCGTTGAAGTGTTGGAATTGCACACATGCAACGTGAGTCGCCACCGATTCATTGATTGCAACCAGCCAGTCGGGAACATGAATAGAAGCGTAGATGTTGAGAGTCGACAGTTTTGCAAGGCCTGCCTTGGATGGATTTGGTTCTTTATGAGCGCTGGCGGCTGGAGGTGAAGCGCTCCCTACGATGCTGGTGCTTAGGGGCCGTCTAGCCGCGGTGGGAGGAACTGCTTTAGCTTGACGGTCGCCCCTAGCCCACGTGTTGTCGGAGCTGTCATCAGTTTCTGGAGACGCAGGGGTGATGATTCTTCCATCTGCAGACTTGATAGCGATGACATTCTTCTTGGGCAATTGGAATTGGTGGGTTGGTGGCAAGGCTAGATGTACAGAGTGTGTGCCCTCGGCTGTGCCAGTTCGGCTGAGCGACATGATATTTCAGGGGCGTTCTCGCATTGGGAATCTTACTGATGACCAAATAGATGGATCTGTAGAGACGGATAAGGCTTAGTGAGAAATGACTTGTCGTCCTGCAGATTGCTACTATCAATCCGCCGCCTTGGGCGTGCAGTTCTCAGCCTGTGCAGATTAGGCAGCCGAGTTGCCTCGCGCGTCAAGTGATGGCCGACTGGCCGACTGGCCAACTGGCCGACTGACTGTGTAACTTGATATGCTGGCACCCCACAGCCTGAATGCTTCAGCGGTTCGCCTCCAGCCACTTACGTGCAGCAGCTCGCCTGGCCATCATGTGCGCCCTGGGCCATCTAGATTCTGCTGTCAGTTCACTGGCGCAGCAGACGAGGGATGTTTTGTCCACGTGCCACACATCTCTTTGCCCCGTGAATCGCTAGTTGGGGTTAAATCCTCCAATCAACAAGTCCCTGTCAATAGCGCCCCTTCTAATTAGTGCCCAAGGCCATGCGCTACTGCAGGTCCGGTTCTCAACTCGGAAGAGATATCGTTGAGCGATTCACCATCTCTCCAAGTGTGGGCCTACTCTCGGTTTCTCAGTGTGGGCCTATTCTCGGTTTCTCAGTGTGGGCCTATTCTCGGTTTATTAGTGTGGGCCTATTCTCGGTTTCTCAGTGTGGGTCTGTAAGAATAATACTCCGAGTAAGTAGGTTTTGTAATATTAATAGTTCAAACACACACACGTGTAAAGTGTAGAAACTCTAGACCCGTCCTTATCCATATCGGACACGAACGTGAATGTGATTAACCGCTGCACGGGCCAAAAGTTCCGACCTGGGGCCTGAGGCAGTGACGACACCTTCTCGCCCTCGGGACTGATCATAGATGTGCACACTTACACTTTAGAAGCGTCGAGACTCTCGATTGTCGGGGTCCTAGCCAGCCGAGATTATAGCCATGATCATGGCAATGCGTCTCCGTGGCTTCAACCCCTCTCTCTCCTATATTGACAATGTAAGGCTCAAGCGTAGGGCTTAGCTGTCATAGATTGACAGATTGGGCGTTCTGGCCGCCAAATTCTCGAACTGCTGGTGTCTGTCGATCTGAACAAGTGCCACCCCCTCGCGCAAACCTTGCATGGAAGGATTCAAGCTGGAACAAGCCACGTCCCGCGCTTTGTCTCCTCGGAACGTGAGGCTGAATGCCCAGAATCTCGTGTTGGACCAGCAGTCAGCCCACAGTCCCAGTCTTTCTCCTATTCAAAGAACCAAATAATAATCATGGACGTGGAAGCGAGCCCTGGCAATTTCTTCGACCACGACCCGTTTTGTGGAAGGCCGACTCTTTACAGCACCAGCAGTAGATTGACGTTATTGTAGTTCCCCTTCTCTTTTCATCCTGGCCAACGTCTTTTATTCGTGTGATTGATTGTTCAGATCATTCTTTTTGCTGAACAGTTCAAGATGAATCCCAACGTGGAAAAGCAAAGCTTCCCTGGTATGTGCACCGTCCACACACATTCCCGCGCGTGAGCGATCAACATCACTAACAGCGAGAACAGCTCAACCAGGAGCCACCCAAGCGTGAGTTGATTGACATCTTTCTTCCTCGGCTCGTTTTCTAAACGTTTCCCCTTGCAGCGACTACCCAAACCAACAACCACCACTACCGCAGCAACCCATGTCCCCACCTCCGGCCTTCAATACCCCCCATGTTCCCCCCCAGTACATTGGTGCTCCTCCGCCCAACGGCAACGGCAACGTCAACGTCACCTACCCACCCACGCAGGTGAAAGCAGAGCAATACCCGCCCCAGCAGCACAGTATCCCACCAACAGGAGCCCCACAGACCCAAGGCTACTACGCCCCCCATGATCCCAACGCGCCGACGCACATAATGCAGCACCCAGGCCCCTATGCTCCTCCGCAGCAGGGCTACGCCGCCCCAGCGCCCGGTCAGCAACAGTATCGCATCGCAACGCCAATCGCCAGCCTCGGTCCGAGCCCCGCGCCCGTCGACTGCCCGAACTGCCACGAGCGGTGTATGACGAATATCAGCTACCACGCGGGCAATACGACGCAGTACGTTTTGCATTTCTCCCTCTCTGTTCTTTCCCCTATCCTTTTCTCTCGAACTCTTGTGACAAAACCAAACAAACAAAGAGAAAGATACACATGCTAACCTTTGTAAAATCAAAACACAGTGCTTGGGCAGTCGGTCTGTGCTGCTTGACCGGGTTGTGTTGTTTCGTGCCGTATTTGATGAACGGGCTGAAGGATGTGCAGCATCGGTGTGGCAAGTGTGGAATCTTATTGGCCACCACGCACAAGAGCGGGGTGGTGGATGTGCATGCGCATGCTTGAGATCAGGTCCCGGTTCCAGAGCCAGTATTATGATAAAGTTAACCGTAGCTGTCAAAAAGAATAAAAAAAGCGCGAGTCCGACGTGATGACGGGTGGTCAAGTAATAATGGTAAACGGATTTGCAGTCAAGCTTGGCAGCGGGATGGACGAAATAGGTTGAAAGGACACGCGCCGGTGCAATGAAATTCAATATCTATTTAATTCCATCTTCGTTTCGATCAGGCTCCTTGGGGTTATTAGAGGTATATATCGACTCGCAACATCGACCTCTATACCTCCTTAAAGCTTAGATCCTCAATCAGCAACATGGATTCACATCTTGAACCACTCGTGCGTCAACACCTCCTCGACGCTCGGCCGCTTCTCAGGTTCGTAGCGAAACAACTTGTAAAGAAGATCCGCCATTAGTCCCTGTTCCGGCTTGGATACGATCATCACTTTTTGTATCGGCAGGATAATCTCTTTAGGCGCGCCTAACGCTACCTCGAGTGACCACTCTTCCTCGCCATATGCGTTTCGAAGCCATGTTCCCTAATCATCAAAGAAGTTCTTCCGTGCCTCCCACTTGTCCCACCACATCTGAGGTGGTATGCCGAAGAAACGAACCATCTCTGCCAGTAGTTCATCCTTGTCAGGTATCATGTAGAAAAGTAGAATCTGTTCCCAGATCTCGAACAGTGTGCACCCGAGCGCGCATAGGTCGCAGCCCAGGCCGATAGCGTGCTCCTGGCCTAGGAGCACCTCAGGCCACAGGTAGTGTTGAGGGGTGCCCAAATCCGCCGGAGGTGAAGAGAATGGGAAAGATTCGCCAAAGTCAATGACGCAGATTTGATCTGTCAGATATGCGTTACCCAATCTAGACATATTGGCGGGAACTGTGAGATATTGTGGTGAGGACGCTGGAAGGCCCTCGCCAGACTTGGTGCGTATACGGGCCTTCTCAGGCTGGCTCAGGATGGAGATCAACTTATCCTCAGGCAGCTGATTAAGATTAGCCAGCTTGACAAGCATATTAGAAGGTCGGAAGTCTGAGATCTTGTTAGTGCCTAAGCGGGTTGTGGATAGTGCGGTGGGTTGGTATCTACCTCCGTGGCAGAAACCGTGCTTATGCAAGAAGTTCATAGCCAGAGCAGCCTGATGGGCCATTCCCCGTAGGACAGGCCCGGGGTCTTTCTTCAACGCCAACCACAGATCTGGCGAAACGCAAGGGCCGAGAACTGGGAGCACGATGCATTGGTGAGACCCATTTGGCCCTTCGATTGAGGAGGAATCCAGCGGGCGGCCAATATATTCAGCGCCAGGAAAGGATAGATCCAACTGGGTCAAGGTAAGGTCTGTGTTAGGCCTGGAATGCCAGTAGGCTGAGGACCCCAAAACCTCACTAAAAAGACGGGGAATCTTGCCAACAAGGCCAAGATTCAGGCATTCCAATATATATGTGTTGTCATTCATGACAGTCTGGGAGGGTTTCTGGGGTCGCATCTGCGGTCATGACCTTAACGGCGCCATATCCGGGATCCCGCAAATCACGACAAAGCCATACAGTGCCGAAGCCACCGTGGCCTAGCTTGTGAATGACACGGTACCGGCCGGATGCGCCGATGATGTCACCAAGATGGATAGGATGGTATCCGCCATCTTCATATTCTTCCAAGGGTTCGAGACCATTGTATATTTCTGTCTAGATAGGTGCCGTGAGAAGTTACCGGAGCGTGGCCAAGACCTCCGTCATATTAGACGATAATATCCACATCCCTAGTAGCATGGCTGGACTCCGGGGATCGAGACTGACTCTTCCTTGGTATGGTTCTGAATACGGATGGTCTCTTAGTTGCAGCGGAGACTACGAGTAACCACTAGTGTGAGTTAACATGCGCAAATCGCCAACGAAAAGGCTTCAGGTAAAGAATGTTGGTGTCAGCAGGAGGGCCAGGTGAGGAGCATAAGATGAGGGCGCCCTAGATTAATTAATTAACGTGGAAGGCGGAGGGGGCAGCGTAGGGTAAACCTTTTGGGCGCCAAATGGTGTGGTTTAGAATGAGCGTGTGCCCGCCCCACATTGAGACAACTTTTAACACTAACCAAGGTATAGATGAGTATTAGATGGGGTAAAGGTGGTGGCGAAGTGGTGCTAAGGTGTCGCTCGTTAACTGCTTTGCGCTTCAGCGCATCACGTGAGCTGCAAGCAGATTTCATTGTGCTTTAGCTACCATGGCTCAAACATTATCAACATGTAGCGTGTCCACCCATATTCGTCCAGCAGGAATCACAGCTCCTTATGAGACGAGTTGTTGATAAAGGCCGAGAAGGCAACCGGGTTCCGCGTCTGCATGTACACCGTTCCCGGACCTGTAAACTTGCAGACCAGGCCTTCACCGGAAGCCATGCCGCTGATGATGCCTCCGGAGGCGACGCGTTCGAGGACATATTTGCAGTTCCACGCCACCAGGTGGCCGTTGTCGATAATGTAGCGCTCGCCTTCGACCAGCTGTGAATTGGTGATTAGTCATCAGCGCCGGCAAATTGTCCTGTCTTCTCGCCACGGCCGAGGGCACATTCTTGGGCATTCTTGGGCATTCTTGGACATTCTTGGACATTCTTGGACATTCTTGCTTACCTCTTTCTTGAGAATGGCGCCGAAACTGGAAAACCAGAGAATGCCGGTACCGGCAATGCGGTAGACAAACAGGCCTTCGCCGGAGAACATGGCCTTGGAGAAGCCCTGGTTCTTGTACTCCTTGGTGACGCCCTGGGTGCAGGCGAGAAAGGCGTCGCGGCCCACGTTCCACACGTCGTCGCCGCCCAGGCGCAGCATGGTCAGGTCGCCAAGCTGGCTCGGCGCCAGCAGCAGTTCGCCGGGGCCGGTGAAGGTGGAGTGGGCCATCTCGCCGCCGATGAGCAGCTTCTTCACGCTGAACTTGACGGCACCCTTGAGCGTGATGGACGGCGACATGGCGATCATGGCGCCCGGCTTGGCTGTGATGGGGCAGCCCATGGCCAGCTGCAGGGTGATGATCGAGTTGGTGTCGCGGTGGGAGATCCTGAAGGAGCCGCCGTTGAAGGTGCCCACGTCGTCGGACAAGGTGCTCTGCACGCCGACGAAATTGCCCTGTTCAGGCACCCCGACCAGGCGTGGCCCGTCGACTGATTTGGTGGCCTGTGAGATCTCCTTGCTTACCGTGCCCAGCTTGGCTTGGGCGACGCCTAGGCCAGCCTTGAGCTGCTGCTTGCGTTTTGACGCTGGCTTGAGCTCGATTTTCTCCTCTTCGGGGATGGCCGCGCCTGGCTCGAAGGCCGGAGGCGGCGTGAATGACTCATGATAGGAGGGCTGCCGCTGATGCATCGCGATCTGGCTGTGGCTGAAGGACGACTGGTGGGCGGGCGCTGAGGCCGGCACAGCGCCATAGTTGTAGGGCCGTTGAGCCGTTGGCTGTCTCAGCGGAGGCGGAGATGCCGAGTTCTGTATTGGAGGAGGAGGGAACGTGGTCTGTGACGGTGCAGGCGACGGGCCGGGTGGTGGTGGGGGCAGGAAGGACGAGGCCGAGTTGTAGCCATTAGGCGGGTGCCCAGGCGAGGCCTGAGACGGCGGCGGCGGGTAGCCTGGGGACGTGGGCGGCGGTGGGAACGCTGGAGGAGAGGCTGACGATGAGCTGTGTGATTCCTAGCTACGGAGGGGCCACCCAGGGGCTGCTCACTCTGCTGTCCTCCGCTCGATGGCGGAGCTGTGCTGGTCGTCAGCCAGGCAATCCACACACGTGGTCATGCTTAGAACACCCTCAATGCGTACGTGGGTAGTACTGTGCCGACATGGCCCTTTTCACCCTTCAAACTAATCTTCCTTCTGTAAGCAGTTTGTCTCGAGGCATCAATTCAGAACAAACGATCAGCGTGGGCTATTAGCAACGCCGCGACACGACTCTCTAGACACCATCTCCTTTATAGCAGCGGGATGACTTATATTACAAAACTCCTCCTCTGGCCATAAGCGCCCTCATTCGCCTGCGGAGGCACGCTGGCCAGGCCTCCTGTACGCGCTGCTTGGATAAAGAAGCAGAGGAGGCGCGTGGTTGGCTGATCGGTTGGCTTGGAGGGCCTGAGTTGGGCGGCTACGATATGACAATATTCACGCTCGGGCCAAAAAAAGTGGAACACTCTCTCCATCTATTATTATCTATTTCATCACGGCCTTTCAACATTCACAACATCAGCAATGGAAGCTCAATTGCGATATAATTACCACCGATCAATAGATAAATGACTAAAGAACACGAGAATAACAAGCATCGGCATACATCAACAAAATATTCGCATTCGAGGCGCTGTCGAAATTGCTCGGTCGAGTGGCTAGTGGGCGCCAAGACTGAGGACTGTTCCACTTTTTAGGGCCAAGCCAACTGTGCGGACCGTCCCCGCAGCTCGGAGTGATGGCACTTTGCCATTTGAGAGACCAAAGCAGAAAGAAAATTGAACGACCACAGCGAGTTCAATATCAGATATCCATACCAATGAAACCATTAAGTAGACAGTAGACAGACAATGGCGAAGAGACTCTTCCTCGACGCTCACTCCTTTCCAGGAGAGTTCCTCCTCCTGATACAGTTCATAATGACAGAGTCTGGAACTCGCATGCGCCTCGGCGATTCAACCCCCCACCCCTCATATGGGAACAAAGAAGCTCATTTGCACTGTGCATTGATCCATCTACCTTGACAGTCAGTGGCGGTCCGCCGGCATCTCGACAGGCTCATTAATCGGTCCACTCGTCGCTCCCACGTACGGCTTGGGTTCCTATTGAGACCACTCGTTAGTCGGCATTCGACAAAAGTTTTGGCACGGCCAAGACTGAGACTCACCTCCTCACGGATGGGGCTTTGTTTCTGCAGCCAGCCTTGAACTTGGTTATTCTGGCTGAATTCAGTGCTCTTCTGCTGCGGGCTCGCCAGCTCGCTGTACTCGGTCGGCGCCGACTCGGTCCACATGCTCGTTCGCTGGTCGCCGACCTCTGACACCGGCGGCTTAACGCTGCCAATGGCATCAGGTCCCTGGCTCTGCGCATACGCAGGAGGCAGTGTTTGCTGGTTGGCTTGCTTGGCCGCCCTGTTCTTGCGGTTCGAGCGCCAGAAGAGGTATCCGAAGCCGCACAGAATGAGGGCAAGGCCCACAACGCCGCCCACAACGCTTCCCACGATGGTGGCTGTGTGGCTTTTGTGCCCATTCGGAGTGGTAGTGGGAATGGGAGTGGAAGATTGGCTATTCGTCGGCGAATCGCCCGTGCCGGTCGGCAGTGCAGCTCCGCAAATCGTTGAGATGACCGGGCTGCCGACTAAGCTGGCGTCTCCGCGAATGGCAGGCGCCATTTTGAACAGCTGGCTCTCGTAATCCATCAGGATATAGTTCATGGTCAGGAAAGGCATGCCCCACGATGCCACATAGCGCGGGTCGGTGTCGTTGGAAATCACCGAGATGATCACGCTGTCGTTCGTGATTGAGTAGACCCCTTCACTATTGTAGGTACGCGGCTTGGAGAAGATTTCTTGGCTGAGAATGGTTGTTTGGTATCCGTTGGACAACGTGACAGAGATATTGCCCGTCGGTGGGTTGTCGATGTCGTACGTAAGCAGTTCCAGGTCTGGGTCGTACGTTCCCTCGGACGCGGTCGCGAATTTCTCGAACATATACTGAGGGAGACTAAGGCCCTTTGAGAAAGGTTCCAGGCCGATTGCAAGATAGTCGGACGAGTTGGCCAGCAGAGACGTTGAGCCTCCTTCCCAAACGTACGTCATTTGTTCAACCACCACACACGTCGCACAGTTCTCATATGTCGGGAACTCCGTCCACTCGCCATTGACCCGGGAGATGTCGTAGCCACCAATGACTAGCAGACCTTCCTCTGGCTCATAGATATTACGCGTCCCCGGCCAGAGCCCCCAAACTTCCGAAGGCGCTTCCCCAGCCTCGTACACGGCTCGAACAAACGTGCTGTTTGCGCCAAGTGGTAGGCCGGCTTGCGAGCCTGAGAATCAATCGTCATTAGCTAACCGACTTGCCCTCTCAAGACCCTGCACCTGGCTGAGCACTCACCATAGCCTGGCTGATTCAGAAAGGCCGGAAAGCCGAAGGAGACGCCGTCTGACCCAAACCTGAGCTCGTCATTGAAATAGATGTAGCTTCCATCGTCGGACGAAGTATCCTGGGTGCCGTTCCATTGAGCCTCGGTCGTGACAACATAGGTGCTGGATTTTTTCGGGTCGAAGACACCCCCTTTGCGGGCAATGCATGAATCGTTTGATGAAGGTCCACAATCGGCAGAGTTGAAGATGAATAGATCAGAATCCGCCACGGCTGGCAGCAGCGACAACACCTGCTGAGGGTTTCCTAGACCAATTGCGATCCCTCTAGCAGAGCTGGCACCATCTTCTGTCACCGTGTTATTCGTAATGAGAAGCTGTAACGGCGTAGCCGGGTTGGCGCATGCCATTATCGATCACTGAGGGACTTGCGCCCGATGGAACGCCCTCCAGCCAAGATTTTTGTCCTTGATGTCTAGACAGTATAGTACCTTTACCTTTGCGATCCCTTCTCTTGCTTCTTCTCCTCCTCCTTCTTCTTCTTCTTCTCCTTCTTCTTCTTCTTCTCCTTCTTCTTCTTCTTCTTCTTCTTCTTCTTCTTCTTCTTCTTCTTCTTCTTCTTCTTCTCACTACTCAGCGTCCAGTTCCCACTTTCCAAAGTCACTACAGAGCATCAGCTGGCAGCAAGTACAAAGAAAGGATGCGGAACGAGAGCCCGCATGTGAGCTGTACAAATGCTTGTTGATTAGAATCCTTCCGCCAGACCGCCCTGGTCACCTTCGGCCAGTACTGCGCCACTCGCCCTTACCAGTGTCCATACATGGCATATGTCGAGATCGCCCCTCCGGGCCAGAGATCCCTGTCAGCCTGCCAAGGTCACTGGTGCTTGCGCAGAGTTAAGCAGCCAGGACTCAGAGCTGAAACTAACCCCCCCGTCCATCCCGCCTTTGGATGAATCGGCTAGACTTGACTTGGATTGCCCTGAATCGCTCTCAGTCCAGAAGTTGGAATCTGCCAAGGCTTTGCTCAAAAGATACATGCAGCCGAAACTCTGCTTGAGCTTCCAGCAAGTCATTTGGCTAATACCAGTTGCTGCAGGAGTACACTCTGGAGCCCACTCAGTATGAGGCGATCCGAGGCTATCAGCACTGCACTGAGGATTAGGCTGAAATCCAGAAGGCGAAAGGATCTGCCTAACGCCAGTGCCTGGCACGAGTGCCTGGCCGTCGAAATGTGGAGATTGACACTTGTCCTGTGCAGTTGGCCATTGGAGAATTGTGCTGCTAAATTAAGAGAAGGAGGGGGGGCCAGACCGACGACTATCGTTGGGGGCCGAATATCGACGAGACAGCGCAACACCCACACCACATGGATACGGGGAGAACATGGGAGTTTTTCGCGACCGCTGACCGGTGTCAGTGGCGATTGACTATGGGGTCCGGCTGACCGACGCTATTGCTTTGCATATTGAAGCGAAGGATCGGCTCTAAGCCCGAAAGGTGCGCCTATTTAAATAAACGAACTGCTCGTCCCGCACTTTGTCGAGCTCAGAACCTCGAACTAAGCAATGCTCTCATTCCGGGGCAAGCTTCGCTACTTTCAACTGCAAGCAAGATGCGTAAATTCGCGCAAATGCATATGCAGCTTGTCCAAGTATTTTTGTCCGAAGAACCCACCCCTGGATCTCCCGTCACGTGATTCATTGGTGGAAAATGCCGTAGAATTCGATCGAGTACATAATAATAGTAGTACATGGTACCCACCGTATCTCCAGTAGGGTATGGATTAATATGCTGATCCTGTGTACACAGTACGGTAGGATAGCTTCCCGCAATGATACAACGTGTAAATATCGTTGCATTCGCGCTGACGCTGAGGATTGGGAATTGCTCTCTCTATCTTTGCCGGCACTCAGTACACATACACAAAGTCTTCGTTCTGCCAATCCGTCCGGTCATCGAATGCCCTGTCTGTGTTCTCAATCTGCTCTGTCATTGCCTCGTGCGCCTCTTGTCCCTTTCGATCAGGGGCCTTATTCTGGATCCTCTGCATACTATCATCGACTATATCGCGATTTTTGCCCATTTCTTCTCTCCATTCCCCATGTTTCTTGTTCAACACTGCCAGATACACGAATTGAATTGCGTAGAGCACATTCAGCACAATGAAGAGTGCGAGGTTTGATCGAAGTCCTCGCACATATTTTGGGGCCTCGCCGGTTGTGTACAGATTCGGCCCAACAACGTTCCCCGCGCATTGAAACACGATCAGCAAGGCCGTGGTAACTTTCTTTTTGGTTTCCCCTGCAGTGTTGGCGGCCGACCAGGAGTAGATGAGAGGCGTGATTCCGGGATAGACGCTGATAAGATAGAAAGCCGCGAGCAAAGGGCCTCTGTGGGATGGGCCTCGCGGAAGGACGAGCAGCATGACACAGCCAGCGATGGGCGGCAGGCTGAGGGCGGCCAAAACAACGGACTTGAGGTGAATCTTGGTCGCAACATACGCTCCACCCAAAGTCGCAACGAGCTGTACAGCACCAAACGGTATGTTGAGAAGGATCGTGTTGAATTTGTTGTAGCCGAAATCCTTGATGATCAACGGGCCAAAAGTCGAGATGCCTCCACTTGGTACCGAAATGCTGAACATCATGAATGCCCAGAGCCAGGTTTTTAAGTCAAGTGCAGCCTCTTTCGCATGATCCCACTTCCACACGTCGGTTTCGATACCCTGCTGATTGGCCCGCAACCGCTCTATGGCAACCAGTCTATCTTCCTCGGTCTTGAAGATCTTGGTCTGCAATGGAGAGTCTGGCATAAGCAGCAAGACCACTGCGGAGTACCCAACGGTGATGAGTCCGAAAAAGAGGAAGATGATTTGGTAAGGTTTCAAGTGTGGGCTTTTAATATGTCCCAAGCCGTAGGTGAGGAGCGACCCAATCATGTTGGTTATGCCGTTCATTGCTGCTGCGATTACTACATACGGCAAAATGTAATGAGGCTGTAAAACACATACCGTACCAAGCACTCAGGCGAACAGGCTGCTCACGCCTTCTCCACCACATCTGAGTGACGGCAATGAAAGCAGGAGCAACACCGGCCTCGAAGAAGCCCAGGAGCATGCGAGTGACCAAAAGGCCAGCGAACGTGTTCGCTGCAGTCATGCAAGATAGGGTGATACCCCATGCAAGGATTGTAAACCCCAGGAACTTGCCGAGGCGTAGCTTCACTAGACAGTATGCGACGAATGGTTGAGCAACGAGCTGCGCCAGGTAGCTTCCCCGTCTGAGTCAGGCAGTTTATGGAAGAGGTTGTCGGTCTGACTCACACAATAGCCCCGAGCCAACTGTATTGTTGCCCATGAAGATTCGCGTCGTCCTCAAGGTTGAAGACGGAAGCATATGCTAGGGTAGCCTTATCCAAAGCTTGAAGGAAGTATCTTTGAAGGCGGGGGTGAGCACTTTGGCGTTATCAGTCGCATCGCATTTTTACTTACATGCCCAGAATAATTGGCAACACCTTGATATCAATAATGCGAAGGACGCGATTGTTGTTTTCCGGAGTTAGCTCAACTCTCCGGCCAACCTGGTGCAGGAGAGCTGCGGCCTTGTCTTTGGAGCTCTTCCTATGACTACTGGGTCCAGCTACTGGTGCATGTTCCTCGGCAGCATCGCTTTGCGCTGAGACTTTTGCGGTGCCGTTCATCGCGTTTGAAGGCATGAGTCGAAACAGTGCCTAGTATGAGCCGCAACAGTGCCTAGTATGAGCCGCAACAGTGCCCAGTGTGAGCCGTAACAGTGCCTAGTATGAACTGCAACAGTGCCTAGTGTGAGCCGCAACAGTGCCTAGTATGAGCCGCAACAGTGCCTGGTATGAGCCGAAACAGTGCCTGGTATGAGCCGAAACAGTGCCTGGTATGAGCTCTTTCCCAACTTGCAGTCTCCGATATTTATTAATCACAAGATGAAGTTACCGTGCTTCGGCAACTCGGCCACGTTGCCGATCAACATGATCCCATAGGGTAGATGTTGTACCTTCCATCAAGCAAAGTGACGTTGCACAGGGAGGGATTGGTGCCAAGAGTCGCGAGGCTATAGATAATGTTATCTAGAGTTAGATCATCGGTTTTTAGCAGAAAGTTTACTTGATAAGAGGCGCATTCGCCTTTTGTCAATATATAGGAGTACATTATCGGCAGTTTGAAGTCTTGCAACTCGCTCAAGAGTTCATATGGCCTGACCTATCAAAATGCCGACCCTATATGCCGAATGTACTGGTTTCTCAAACCCCTGGCCAAAATTGGCCTCGAAATGACATGTGGTTGGCTCGGAAAGCCAAAGTATGACCCAGCCTCTCCCTCTCCGCATGGAGAGACCCCAATCAGGGGTTACTCCCCGCGGTTTCCCCCCAACCTTGACCTCATAGCCCTGGCTAGGCTCTGAACGTCACACGCTTGACCAGGCAGGTTCTTAGCATAGCTTGACCTCATTCAACTGTTTTCCTGCTCGCCTGCCCTATCAGGCCTGGGATCTGTCTTTGAGCATCCTAAGCGAAGCCAAGTATTCCTCGAAAACTTCTCCCAAGACAGCACCGCGCGGTTCCGTTCCGTCCCAGTGTCAGTATAGCTGCCAATCACGTACCATCTACCAGGTGCTTTATCCGCCCTCTCAAGATGAAGCAGCCACTTCAAATTCATATAGTTTAGGTCTACTGCTGGCGCTGTTGCATTCCGCTTTCTAGAAGCAAAGCGAGAGGCACATGACGAAGGCCTTTACAGTGGAGAATTTCACGTTTGGTTGCCCCTCATGGAGATGAACTATGATGAACAGGTATGCTTACAAGTCCTTACAACGTTGAAGGCAGGAGAAACTAAACAGGTGGACAGGAGCTGCATCAGGTGAATATGATCAGATCAAAGAATGAGGTGAACGAGCTGACGAGCGACGAAGATTGAAGATGAGCTCCATACAAACATCTATCCGGGCACAGAGCTCATGAGCGATGTCGGATCACACCATTTTATCAAAGCAGGAGAGGGTTCGGGCAAGGTGTTAGTGCCTCAGCCGTCAGATAACCCCAATGATCCACTGGTACGAGTCGCGCAACGGGAATATCGAAAATGGCATACTCATTGGCATCGTAGAACTGGAGCCCATTCTGGAAGACATGCACCATCGCTTTATCAACGGCTGTGTCTTTTGCCATGGGGTAAGATATTACGCGAACTTCCCACTCGGCCTCGCTGACGGATATGTCGAACAGTTTTGGACCACTCGCCCTAGCTCCCATGTTTCCACAGCTCATGAAAGACTTTGACGCCAGTCTGGCCGATGTAGTACAGTTTACCGGTGTTTGCATCCTGGTGCTTGGATTCAGTAATTTCATCTGGTGAGTCCCGAACTGGTGAGATTGTGAAAGAGAAGCTGAGAAGAGCAGGGTTCCTATTCAGACAGCCTTCGGAAGGCGACCAGTCCTTATTCTGGCCACCGCGGTCTGCCTCGGAAGCTGCGTCTGGCGGGCGGTGGCCAAGACATATGGTAGTTTCATGGGCGCTTGCGTTCTCAATGGGATCGGCGCAGGCCCTTCAGAGGTATGTTAATAAGTGAGGACTAATAATTGATTTCCCTCTGACAAAATAACTAGACCGCCCAGCCCCAGATCATCGCCGATGTCATGTTTCTTCACGAGAGAGGAAGGTGGAATACGCTATATTTTACCGTCTATTTTGGGTCGCTGATGGTGAGCCCATTCGCCTGATGATAGGATGGTGTTTGACCGCCGCAGGTTGGCCCAATCGTCTCCGGCCCCATGGCCGAACATCTCGGACAGCGCAGCTTTTGGTGGCTGAATGTCGGCCTGCATGGGCTTGTGCTGATACTACTCATCTTTCTCTTCCCTGAGACCAAATGGCACCGGGTTCACCCTCGGGAAATGCTTCGTAAATCTTCTGACGCCACAGCTGAGCACTCCAGGGCGGTCAAAGACGAAGATGCCGAAAAGGCTTCCGAACGCATGATAGAGGAAACGTCAGCCAACCAACTGGCCACCATCGCAACGGCTGATCGAGATCCTCACCTACACAATGGAAGCCCCTCGAAGTCGCAATTCAGACTGTTCCAACCCAATGCGCATCCTGTGCAGGCTATTTTGCTCGACATTTGGATTCCGATTTATTTGCACATCTATCCCATCATCGAGTTCTCGGCCTTTGTGGTCTCCTGGTCCGCATCGTGCTTCCTGACCATCAACCTCACGCAATCGCAGGCCTTTGCGGCACCCCCCTACAATTACAACTCTCAAACAATTGGCTTCTTCAACTTCGCCACCCTTATTGGGGCGTTGATCGGCCTTTTCGTGAACGGCTGGCTGTCGGACTGGTTCGCCGCACGCCTGACAGTTCGGAACCGCGGCGTCAGAGAGCCGGAAATGCGTCTTCCGACCCTCGTTCCATTCGTCGTCATCATGCTCCTCGGTAACTTTGTCGTTGCGTTTGGGTGTCAATACAAATGGCCATGGGAGGCGATCGTCATCATTGGATACACAAGCGCGGGAATTCAGGTTGCGGCAATCCCAGCCATTGCGACGACGTATGCGGTCGACAGCTACAAGCCTGTTGCAGGAAGTATCATGGTAGCAATTACCGTGAATAAGAATGTGTGGGGCTATGGATTCTCGAAATTCATCACGACATGGGTTGAGGAGTCGGGCTTTGTGAGGCCGGTTATGCTGAATATGTGTCTGACGCTCTTGTGGTGTGCATTCGGCGTGGTCTACTATATCTGGGGCAAGAAGATGAGAGGGTGGACAAAGGATGCCAAGGTACACAATATGTAGAGCAGGACTTGCTTGAGCCAAGGGCAAACGTTGATCTTCTCCGGTAGCCAAGTCCGACAGTAGTTATGCTACAGTCTCCCTTTGAAAGACCGTTTTCCGTGAACGCGACTTGGACCGATCTGGATGACTTTTCTTACGTGTCCAAGGCCCAAGGAAGCTCGATTCAGAGACGTTCCAGTCAAGGCCATATTTGCTACTTGGGCGAGGCCAATATGGATTAATATGGGTGGTATTAGCACCTATAGGGGCAAGGGTTGGCGCCTAGACTGGGAACGATGGCGACAAACATGTAGACCTCCAGATGAACGCTCTTAGCTATATAAGACTCTTATTGTAGATATAGCTGGATCAAGAATGCCAGTTAAATCAACCAGTCTCTAAACTATTGTTGCAAGTATAATTAGGTTGCTTCCACATGACACTTGCTAGCGCCTCTGTCAAATGACCTAACTAGTCATTGATCATGTGCTGGCCAAGCTGCACGATTAAATACCTCATTGGAAGAAAGGGAACCCGGAAGGCCGAGGGTCGGTCACACGGGTGATAAGAAACTAATGTTCAAGAGGGAACTGGCTGGCACACCGCAAATTTGGATACTCCCTGGCACTGCCAAGCATGAAGCAGCGGTATCGAATCGTACACCGACAAAACCGTCTTGTGGGACAGTCAGACATACACCCCGCCCTCAATATTCGCTCTAACTGAAGTAAATGACGTGTCATGTGGAGTAAGGGTTTCGGCTTGCCCCTCTTGAGACGAAATGGTGTCAGGCCGGTACGTGTTGGTGTCATTCATAATGATTGGCTACAAGAGAGCTACGGTGTAAATTCTGCTCTATTTCAACGTGTAATTGAAATTTCTGTTTGCTTACCCACAGTAGGAACCAAGAGACTAACAACACCATGCCTCAACTCGAGTGCATACCGCGAGGCTGGAAGAGGACAGTGAGCAGTAGAGCCACAATAGGGCAAGGCCCCCGGCTGCATCTGCAATCAAAGACGTCCAAGGAACATGCTCAATTCACGTTCGAAGTGATTCGAGCTGGTGTTTTCCGGACACAATTCTGGTCAAAGAGCCATCCGCTTCCTCCGCATCCCAGTATCGTAGCCCCAGAGAGCAGTCAGGCTAATGCATCAAGCAAAACCGACACGTCCGAGACCTTGCAGATCGGCGGGATTGAACTCACCGTAGAGTGGACAGGCACCCCCGTCGTGTCGCTGCGTTGGCAGAACTCTGAGAGTATTCTCCATTCAGACTCACCAGACCGATCATATGTCTTCAATGGCGCTGGATCCGATCACTATACGCAGCATGACAGGTCGGCGCTTCATGTTGGTCTGGGTGACAAGGCAGCACCAATGGATCTGACGGGGCGATGCTTCAAGCTTGACTGCACCGATGCTTTTGGGCATGATGTGTACCGATCAGACCCGCTGTATAAACACATTCCACTGCTAATCAAGGCAACTCCGGAAGGCTGCGTGGCATTGGTGTCGACCTCGCATAGCCGTGGCTCCTGGACCATCGGTCCTGAGATTGATCCTTTGTGGGGTAGCTTCAAGGTCTTGAGACAGGATTATGGTGGGCTTCAGGAGTATATCGTGGTAGGCAAGACTTTGAAAGACGTGATCAGATCGTATGCCGAGCTGGCCGGGTTCCCGTTGCTGGTGCCAAGGTGGGCATACGGTTATCTCTCGGGAGGGTATAAGTACGCGACGAAAAACGAGCCGCCAGCACACCAGGTTCTCGTCGACTTTGCAACAAAGCTGAAAGAACATGATATCCCTTGCTCTGCCCATCAGATGTCGAGTGGGTACTCGATTGCAGAAACGGAGCCGAGGGTTAGAAACGTGTTTCATTGGAATCGCCATCGATTCCCCGACCCTGAAGGATGGCTTGCCAAATTCAATTCGCTGGGATTGAGGGTTGTGGCAAACATCAAACCATACCTTCTGGCGGCACACCCTGAATACGAATACCTGAAGGCGGCCGGTGCGCTTTTCAGGGACCCAGAGAGCGGAGAGAGCGGTGTGATGAGGCTCTGGTCGGCTGGCGTCGGTGATAGTGGGTATGGTGGACACATTGACTTCACATCGAAAACTGGATTCGAATGGTGGTCACGAGGGGTCGAGAACCTGAGACGGAAGGGAGTGACGGGTGCTTGGAATGACAACAATGAGTACCAGCTCCCGAATGATGATTGGCAAGTTGCCTCAGACCTCTACCAGAGCCCAACTACCGAAGTCAAGACAGTCGGCCTGTGGGGGCGCTCGTTGCATTGCGAGTTAATGGCCAGAGCATCTTATGAGGGCCTTCTGCGTGCGGCACCAAATGAAAGGCCATTTGTGCTGTCGAGAAGTGCGACGCCGGGAACGTTGAGATACGCTTGCTGCTCGTGGAGCGGAGACAACGTGACAAGCTGGGAGGGTATGAAGGGAGCAAATGCGATCAACCTGAATGCCGGTATGTCTCTCATGCAGTGTTTTGGACCCGACATCGGCGGCTTTGAAGGGCCGCAACCATCGCCAGAACTGTTGCTTCGTTGGGTTCAACTGGGAACCTACGCTCCTCGCTTTGCGATCAATTGTTTCAAGACTTCGCCAGAAGACAGCCAAGCCGGGGAGGTGATTGAGCCTTGGATGTACCCTGAGATTACTCCGCTCGTTCGGCGCGTGATCAAGCGGAGGTACGAGATCTTACCTTATATTTATTCGCTAGGCCTGGAAAGTCACTTGTTTGCGTTGCCTTCGCAAAGGTGGGTGGGCTGGGGGTATGAATCTGATACGGAGGTGTGGACTAGCTTTCTGAAGAAGGGTGAGGAGCAGTACTGGTTCGGTGACAGCCTGCTGATTGGCGGAGCTTATGAGCCAGGTGTCACTCGGGTGAAGATGTACTTGCCTAAGAAGTCGGGCGACCAGCTTGACTTCGGATACGTCAACACCAATGCGCCCTATCAGTATGTTGCATCTGGCCAGTGGGTGACAGTGTCAACACCATGGAAGGAGAGCATCCCTGTGCTGGCAAAGGTAGGAGGCGCAGTACCCGTGGGCAAGAGTGTTCAAACACGTATGCCTGGGGAGCTGGAACCCGGCTGCAAGACGCTGGAAGAGGACGACTACCGAGGAATCGAGATATTTCCTCCAAGAGGCAGCTCGCACAGGCACGTTTTTGAGGCAACGTGGTACGACGATGACGGCATCTCCCTTGATCCACATATTTCAAAATTCACAGTCAAATACAGCTCGACAGAGGAGAAGATTGTGGTAGGCTTCCAAGCCGCGGCAGACAACAAATTTGTGCCTCCGTGGATTGACTCGTTAACCATTATCCTCCTACCTGGGGAGACAAGAAGGGTGGTCTCTGGCAAAGGCGCATCGCTGCCGTCACTGGGCCCCGACGCCAACGGACGGCCTAGGTATAGATTGGACATTCTGACGGAGCCGGACAGCATAGGACATAGGCCCAAGCTATGAAGAAAAAAGTTCAGGCAAAGCCCCAGATACTTGATAGGCTTGAAAAGCAATAGTATCGTATCGGACTGGTAAGTGCCTTGATGGAGGCATGCTAATCATGTGAATTGCTGCCTAGGGATCTGAGGCACGGACGATTTGGTCGCGTTGCCACCAACTACTGACTCATTGAACTCATCAAGGCGGTCCATTGGAAGATCAAGGAACAAATGCTTGTTCTTCCACCTGACCTGGCTCTCAATGAATGCTTGTTCGTTGCCAGGAGGAGGAGGTGGCTCCGTAATCTTGGTGATAAGATAGGCCGTCGATGCTTCAGCAATGCCGTAGACCAAAACGCCAAAGAAGGGCACCTTGACCATGACAGCAAATGCAGCACTGAAACCAAAGAGCACGCCACTTCGGTCAATGAACCAGATTTTCTTTTGCTGGCTGGTAAATCGGATCCGACGGAAGTAGGGCTGCAGCAGCTGTCTCATGAGGCTGCGTGAGGAGAAGTATGTCTGCAAGAAGGAGACCATGTAGCGCTTGGGGATGACGAGTCCTGAGGCGAAGACGATGGCAGCAGGGACGGGCCCAACAGCCTTGTTGAAGGTGTAGAATGAGGCAGCTGGCAAGACAAAGCGGCCGACGTAGGGGGTGAAAGTGGCAGCGTAGATGGCCAAGGAGATAGCTGCGCGCCGTGCAAATCTCGAGGCAACGACAATGGCATTATCAGCCAGGCTTTTCTTCTCTCGTGTACCCTTGCCGGAGTACATGCTCAAGGTGGGATAGTAGAGTGTTCTCAGCTGGCTCGGCTCATCGGATTTGTGCTTCTGGACATATGTCTGATCGACCCATTGGAGGCTGTCCATGAAGAGATTGTCGAGCGTGGGGGTGACTGAGCTCATTATCGTCATCAGGAAGAAGGGAACCTGGAGGACGGATTTTGAGATGAAATGAAGGCCATCGACCAGGCTGTCGTCCCATGTTTTGTGATCCAAGTCAATAAATACGGACAACAGCCACAGGGTGATCTTGATAATATAGATGGGGATGTTGATAATCAGACTGATGGCGAGTCCGGCAACTACGGCTATGGCTGCTTGGCGATAGTGGCTGGTGGTGAAGAGATTAGGGTTCTGCAGCGCGCGATTGGCGCCGACCAGGGTGAGCTGAGCGCCACGAAGAATGGCATTGTGGTCGAAGTTGGACATGTTGCCAATGCACAAGAGCGTAGACAGTCGTTCTGAGCAAGCACACGACAGAAGGCACACGACAGAAAGCACACGACAGAAAGCAGGGGGTAGCCAGACAGGGTCACACAATTGCTGCCTGATGGGGTTCACAAGGGTGGGTGGGATGGATTGAGTGGAACAAGTGGGGGGACGTCGGACGCCATTGGGCCGGCGGTATTGAGCGTGGCAAGGAAGGATGGACCTACGTGGTTGCCAATATGTGGTCGGCCGAGGCGCGTGCAGGCGAGGAAGGCACACTGACCAGCGTGTTTTTAACCAGCACATCCTAAGTTACTTCTTCTGGTGTGACTGTTCACTACTTGAAATTGAGTGTTTTTCACCGAGGGCCTCTTAACACCTCCCTGATGGCTTTCTAATATTCAAGGATGCGCCATGGCATACCCGCCGTCCTCCTACGGGAATCGGGGGCCCTCACGCGGCCTGTCGCGTTCTTTCACCGTTCCCCATCGCCAATTGTCGGTGCACGAACGGGCGGGCCTCGACCAGTCTGACGCCGAGGCAGGCATTCTCTATACACATGGCGGTGTCCGCATCTTCAGCTTTGAGCCCCCTCCCGAGTCCATCAACTCCAAGTCGAGCGCAACCAACCCAGACGCCGACTATCCCATTGACACCATTGAGACTCTCCCATGGCGGTCACGCACCGAGTGCCTGGTAGCGTGCGGGGCTTTGCTCATTGAGAAGGTGCGCGGGTCAGTGCCGTGCTTCAAGTGCGGGCCAGACTTTGTGCATCCCATTGTCAGGAATTCGCAGTGTTGGTGTGTCGACGGTGAGTCCAAGTTTGTGTTGCGGCGGGGCAAGCTGCAGTACTATCGCTTCGAGCTACCGACGGCGACGGCAGAGGAGCAGAAGCAAGTTGAAGAACTGAAGACGGTTCTGGCCAAGGTGCTCAAGTATGAGATCACGCCGTGTCCTTTCAAGCGCGCATTTCACGTGGAGCTGCCGGACGACGCGATAGTGCCCCGGAGGAAAGGAAAGTGGAAGCGGAGAGAGGGATCACTGCCCTTGACAGCGGAGACGCCAGTTCGGCCGCTGCGACGATCCGAGCCAGGTCGGTCGTGGAGAGTTCCATCTCACGATCCGGTGCCGACGGCAGAGATGCCGGCAGCGCGCCGTGGCTCGGACTACGGCTTTGTCCAGACGCCGCGGCATGCGTCGTTGCGCACCTCTTACCTGGCTGACCGGCCGGAGACTCCTTCGAGCATGGCCTCGAGCGAGGAGTGGGAACGGCGGAGGATGGAGGAAGACTCGGATGATGTGTCGAGCGAAGCAAATGAGCAAGAAGAACATGTGGCGCCACTTGAACAGGTTGCCCACCCTGTCCTCGTGGCGAAGGAAAGCCCTGAGATGCAGGAGTCGACGGTCGCGAGGGTGGAGAGTGATTTCAAGATTCTGGATGTGGAGCTCCCACCTATTGCAGCGCAACCGACACCGGCAGCCACAGCCAATGATGACGGTTGTCATGAACCTGATTCTGAATTTGAGCCGGAGCCAAGGGCTGAGCAAGAGCCAGAAGCTGAGACTGAGCAAGAGCCAGAAGCTGAGACTGAGCAAGAGCCAGAAGCTGAGACTGAGCAAGAGCCAGAAGCTGAGGCAGAGAAAGAGCCAGAGGCTGAGACTGAGCGAGAGCCAGAAGCCGAGGCTGAGCAGGAGCCAGAAGCTGAGGCTGAGCAGGAGCCAGAAGCTGAGGCTGAGCAGGAGCCAGAAGCTGAGGCTGAGCAGGAGCCAGAAGCTGAGACTGAGCAGGAGCCAGAAGCTGAGGCACAACCAGAGCCGGAAGATGAGACAGAACCAGAGCCGGAAGATGAGACAGAACCAGAGCCTGAGCCTGAGCCTGAGCCTGTATCTACTAAGCCATTCATCATGGACAACCAACCAGCAGCCAACCCTGATGATTACACATCTTTAGAACAAGCCGATCTGGATGATCGTGGTCCCTACCCGGCACCCGCGGAGGAAGATGACGGATCTGAGACAGAGGACCAGGGCGTGGCGATGAACGACATGGACAATGACGATGTCTTGCTCAACATTGCAGATATTCCAGAAGGCACCTTCCTCCCCAGCACTCCTGAGCTACACTACCTCGAAGAACACGCAGACCTGCTGGAAGAACACGGCTTCTCAGATGAAGAACTCGAGCCCTTGGCCCTGGCAGCAGGGCATCCTGTGCGTACTGTCGACATCTACCTGTCTGATCCTGTGTCATCTCCACCACCAATGAATCATCGCGACAGTGAGAGTGTGGCATCGACCTCGGCGTCATTCCACACGGCTGACTCTGAGGGAATTGCGTCGGATGAAGAGGAGGGAAATCTGTCAAGCATGGATCTCGTGTCGAAGGCAGGAGGCAACGAGTGTCTTGGTGCGCACAGCCGTCAGCACAGGCGAGATGTGTCGGAGATGACGGTGACTGCATCGACCTTGCCGGGCAGCCTGGAGCCACGATCTACATCAGCCGGCCGACCGCAGTCCTCGGCGTCCAACGAGGAGTGGCCAGAGCCGGCTAGTTCATCAGACATTCAAGAAGGAATTCGTCGCAGAGTCAAATCGCGCCGCGCGCTGTCACCTCTTCGACCGCGGCCCAACGGCCTTGGAGCAAGCAACCAGCATAGCGGCAGTGGCTTGGCCTCGGCAATTGTGCTGAAGGTGTGCCGACTGGCAGTGGTCAAGCCAATCGAAGTGTTGGTGTTGATGGCCCATGTGGTTGTTCGCATCGCGGGTGGCGCGACGGTCAACGACTTGATATCGGGTGAACTGTTCAAGCTCCCGGCTCAGGGTCGCCGCAGCACCAGCTTCCCGGATCACGTGAGCAGGCCGCAATACGAGGAAGAGGATGAGTTTGGAGACAATGATGACTACGATGTTCCGATTCGAGGAAGGACGAAGAGGTATGTGACGGACTGATGGAGGACTTTAACCCCCACCAGCAGGCTTGGCTTGTCTTCGCTGATGAGATGAAATCTCATTTCCTATGAAATTTCTCTTCTTGATACGGCCCATGTACCACTATGGTGTTGGCTCTTTTACTCTATTTTCACATCATCAGGGCGAGATACCAAGCCGGTGCAGCGGGGAGTTTGGGGATGAGAGCTAGGCGAGACGCATGCATTTTCCCCTGGATGGCATGGGGACTGTCATGACAATCTTGATGCTTAGGTAATAATGAATACTAATCCAAGGCGAGGCCTTTTCTGCCGTGTCTAGATCGTGGCCCTGGTATGAGATTTTCATCATCCTGGCTTCAGCTCTATTCTCGAAGCAATTCCACTGCTACCAACGCCGATCCTGGACTAGATGATCAAATGGCGACATCATTCATGTGATGGAATCTTGCATGCCCATTTTACCCCCTCTTGCTCTGATCCGTTTGCTTGGCGCTCCATCTGCAAAACTCATGATGCAAGGTCTTCGACTACGGATAAAAACTACAGTGTGATCATCATCGTCGTCGTCATCACTATCGTCGTCACCATCATCATTGTCGTCGTCACCATCATCATCGTCGTCGTCTTCGACTACGGATGAAAATTACAGTGTGATCATCATCGTCGTCGTCATCATTATCGTCGTCACCATCATCATTGTCGTCGTCACCATCATCATCGTCGTCGTCATCGCTATTTTATTATTATTTGCTGCTGCTAATGCTGCTTCAGCTGCTGCTGGTGCTTCTTCTTCGCCTTTGCTTTCGCCTTCTTCTTGTCGCGCTTTCTCAGCCCGTCCATGCCCTTCTTACACACCTCGGCGTATTTGGCATAGAACTCTTCGATCTCAGCCGCGTCTACGGCTGTACTGATCTTGACGCGCTTGTCGCCCGGTTTGCGGAGCGGGAGCAGGTACTTGGCAATGCGGGTTTTGGCATTGGGGATGTGGTAGCCGTTTGTGGCGCGGATGAGGATTTGGGGCGATGATTCAGAAGAGGAAGGCAGCGGCTTCTGGGTCAGGTGGATGCTGCCGCGGGAGGAGGAGAGGAGCGTGGTGAGGGAGGAGAGGAAGTCGGAAGGCGACAGCCGACTAGGCATGGCCATGGCTGTAAGAGCGGGACAGGCACTGTAGAGTAATCGAACAGGGTCAAGTTGGCATATGTGTGTCCATTTGTCTCTTTGCTATCGTTCCATTGGGGCCTAGTGGGTAGATTTCACCACCGGTGGGTGCCGTGGTAAGTGGTGGGCCATGTGGGCCATTGTGCGAGTGGGGCACACAGCTTCTGGACCCACTAATTGGTTAAAGTTATTATAACTCTAAAAAGAAGCTTAATGATTTATCTCCTAACTCCTATACGCAGAAAAAAAGTGTCGATGCTTGTGAGGTGAGTGCAGTGGATCGAACAGAGAGCCATTGCGAGGTCTACCATGTCTAGGCAAAAGCAAGGTGTGCGCCTACCGCACGCCCTGCAGAAGGAGTTGGGGCTAGATGGAGCGCCAAGACACAGGAACAATGCCGTTCACAGCAACAGGAAGGAGAGGAGAGCAGAGAGGCATGGACGCAAGCCGAGAGGAAGCGGAGGGGCGAGGCAGCACGGTGTGGGGGGCCAGCAGAGGCCAGCAGGACAAACGGCGGCTGATTCACCCGATGTAGGCAGCCCCAAAGATGGGGAGGGACCAGTCAGAGCACCACAGCAGCGCGTGGCTGCGGCGTCCAAATCTTCCGTGCCGCAGCCCAAATCGATCCTGAAGAAGCCTCGCTGTCGAGTCTCGCCGTCGCTCTCACCCCCTCCTTCTCCATCAGATTCGTCTGACCGGTCCCCGCCCGAGTCCCGAGCCTCTTCTCCCGGTCTCGTGCTCGACGCCAGTTCTCGAGCCTTCAAAGACCGCCAAGCGGAAGATGATGCAGAAATTCTGGCTCTGGAGAAGAAACTGGGCCTCAAGAAGGGAAAGACGCCGAGACTGTTTGCCGAAGACGGATTTGGTGATCTCCTAGATGAGTTGGATACGGAAGTGGAAGGGAAGAAGAGGAGGAGAGAGGACAAAGAATGGAGAGAGAGCAAGAGGAGGAAGGCAGAGGCACAGCAGTACTCCAGGGACAGGGAAGGCGGTAGTGGTAGTGGCTGGAAGGAGTTGGACGAGGGGCGTGTGGAATGGGACGCATCATCAGCTTCCGAAGATGGAGATTGCGACGATGATGAAGTGCGGCACAGTGATCACCAAGACACCGGCTTCGGGGGCTTTGGCTCGGGACCAGACAACGACAGCGACGACGACAACAACGACAGCGACGACGACAACAACGACAGCGACGGCGACAACAACAACAGCGACGACGACAACAACGACAGCGACGACAACAACAACAACAACGACGACGACGACGACGACAACGACGACAACGACAACAGCCTTAGGCAGCAAAGCCGGGTGCGAGAAAATCCATATGCACCTCCTGCCAGCGCCAACTCCACCGGCAAATATGTTCCACCGTCGCTGAGAAAGGCACAATCGACAAAGGGACAGAATGACGACAGATTACACCGCCAGGTGCAGGGTCATCTGAACAAGCTATCCGAGGCCAACCTCGTCTCCATCCTCAATGAGGTCGAGAAGCTCTATCAAAGCAATCCGCGACAGGAAGTCACTTCGGTTCTGATTGACCTGCTGCTTTCCCTCTTCAGCGACAGATCAAGCCTGCAAAACACCTTTGTCATCCTGCACGCCGCCTTCATCACTGCCGTGTACAGAGTCGTGGGCACAGACTTTGGTGCAGAGCTGCTCTCCAGGCTTGTTGAACGCTTCACGGAACACCATGGCGGCCCACAAGGGCATAAAGCCGGCTTGAACCTGATGTCCCTCCTCGCAAATCTGTTCACCTTCAACATGATTGGCTCTGCCATTGTCTATGACTATATCTACATCTTCCTCGGCGCGCTGACAGAAGCCAACACCGAGCTTCTGCTCCGCATCATCCGTGACTGTGGGCTTCAGCTCCGCGCCGACGACCCTGTTGCTTTGAAGGCTGCCGTGTCCCAGACCCAGTCCAAAGCCAGGGCGTTTGAGGCTTCTGGCCAAGCGGTGTCGGTTCGAACGAAATTCCTGGTCGAAACAATCGTGGATCTGAAGAACAACAAGATGAGAGACTCCACGGCTAACTCGGGACTAACCAAGGAGCACATCACACGCATGCGCAAGGTGCTTGGCAGTCTCAATTCGCGCCCCTTACGCGTCACCGAGCCTCTCCGGGTCTCGCTGTCGGACCTGCAGAACAGCGAGAAGAAGGGCAAGTGGTGGCTGGTGGGTGCCAGCTGGAAAGGTCACAGTGCATGCGACAGCGCCACATTGCATCACGATCAAGGCAAGCCCGAGAGCGTGGATGGCGGCGATGCTTTTGCCGTCACGGCCCGCGACTACGGGCTGACAACGCCGCTGCAGCAGCTCATCTTTGCTGCCATCTCCGGCGCCGACACGTATGTCGACGCACACGTCCGTGTGAGCAAGCTACGCCTGAAAAGGTCACAGGAACCTGAGATTGCCCGAGTCATTCTCCGACTGTGTGGCTCCGAGCAGCAGTACAACCCTTTCTATGCCCACCTGGCCAAGCAATTGTGCAGCATTGAAGGGGGGAAGAGGATGAAAAAGACGTTTGACTTTGCCCTGTGGGCCTTCTTCCGACGCCTGGGCGAGAATGCCAACGACGGCAATGAAGACGAGCAGGCTGCAGACGACGGGGATGTGGTGGCGGTCGAGGAAATAAACAACATTGCCCACCTCTACGCTGATCTCATTCGCTGGCACGTCACTGACTTGGCAGTCGTCAAGGTCTTGGACCTGCAGTACCTGAAGGAACACGGCCTGCTATTCGCCGAGATGATGCTGGTCAGGCTGCTTGTGTCGTGCAAGCATGACACAGAAGTCCAAGCCATCTTTGAACGGGCTGCAGGTGCAACGCAGGTGGCGCCTCGGCTAAAGTTATTTTTGCAGCATCACGTCAAGACGAGCGATCTAGCCGGAGGCATCGACAAGACTAATCTTCTTAGGCAGCGATGCCGACTTGCATCCAGGTCGCTCGCCAGCGGCCTTAGCGTGGTAGTCGGCGGCGACGCGTGACGACGTGTGCGACGACGTGTGCGACGACACGTGACGACAACACGTGACGACAACACGTGATGGCGCGTGATGGCGCATGACGGCGCGTGACGGCGCGTGACGGCGCGTGACGGCGCGGCGCCTGTGCTGCTGCCTTCTCATGCCCAAGGTTGTCACTCGCTCTGAACAGAGCCTGGCCTTCCGAGACAGCCCGCAAATGCAACAGCCGTGTCCCTGCTCATTTGCTGATTGTCGTGCAAATTTTGAATTTGCATTTCTTAACAGCAAGGAGCACCGTCCACTCATCCAACTCGTCCGCTCGGTCCGTCGAACTGGGTGGGCCATTGCGGAGACACTGCTCTTGCCTCTGCTCGACACATCCACCACACATGTGACTGTCTACCACAGACTAATTTAGTAGATGCGGATAGAGCCAGAGAGCTAATTAATTACTGCTCTCATACTCTCCTATCTGCAGTAAGTTAGGCCTCGATCTCATACGACTACCAAGCTCGCGTAGAGGGGGAGGGGGGGTGTGGGGGCGCCACGTACTGTGTGGTAGACCAGAGCGAGCAAGGTGCATTACATTAGAGTGCTGCGAACCGACCCCCCTCCGATCCGAGCCTATGGCTCGGCACCGATCCACCTTATCAGGGGGGCGCCGTCCGCGCCCTAAGGCCCGTTGCCCCTGACAACGCGAAACGGTTCGCGCTGTTTTGACGTGTGGAGTGCCAAATCACAGCCCCTGCTTTCAGCTCCAAGTGTGCCCGCCTTGGCTGCCAACTCAAAACTCCTCTCTGCCAGCAACGTGGCCGCCGCCTACTGCTCGCTGCAGGTGTACATGAGCTCTGCCGCTTGCTTGTTGATTGCTTCGCTGCATCTGCCAGTGCTCAATGTACGCGCCGTCAACCGCATGCAGGCGAAGAGTCCGGCCGGTCGTCCTGGTCTTCCTTGGAAACGCCGGCCGCTGCAGCTGTAGTTCGGCGAGCGAAAAGTGACGCGCCAATCGGTGATGCAGGAGCAGCCGAAAAAGCACAAAATGCAAGCGTAATTTGCCTCGGGCGGTCGAGTAGCCGCTTCCCTTTCTTTTTTCTGCCAGACATTATCGTTGTTCTGTCACCGATGTCTGTCTGTTTGTTTAGTGTTGATACCATCACGTACAAGTAGTATTAGAATTACGTCGTGTGTCTCTTAAAGGCCTCCTCTAGTCATCTGATCATAGCCATAGTCCCATCACAGCCAACACCCACAACCACAACCGCAACCACAGCTGCTGCGATGGAGTCTTGTCCTTAGACCGTCGTCTCCTGCATTGATTATTGTCGTGTTGCAGCTCGCGGCCCTTCAATCAATCATCGCCGTTGCTCAACAATTCCCCGTGCCATTGGTCCGGCTACGCCACAGTCCCCGTTTTCACACTCGCATCCCCGTCGGCTTAGCGCTAAGGCTAAACCGCTGCCGACTGTCAACTGGATCTCTGTCACTCTGGAGTTGGCAGAATCTTCCGGTCAGCGCTTTCTGCTAATTGCCTATTATCGCCATTGCCTATACCTCTGGACCCCCAGCCCACGAGCTGTGAATTCGCCCTCTGGACAGTGAATCGTGAATTGCAATCGACCATCGGCATATTAATCACCACTGCTGCTGTCTTGGTCCCGCCCGCCCGCCCGCCTCCGTGCTCGAGTGAAGCGGTCTCGATCTCAACCCTGGCCCTGATTCACTGACACCTCCGAGGGCAGCACTGTCCGCTCTCGTCGGTCTCGGCGAATATGAAGCAGAAACGTCAAACTGACAGGATTCGAATTGGCCCACTCTGCTTGGGAAGATAAGCAGGTCGTCAGCTTGTTTACATGGAGCCACCTCCTCCGCCGCCGCCGCCTCCTCCCCCCCACGGAGCCAACCAACATCAAGGCGGCAGAGCTGGTGGCCTTCCAGACGGCAAGTACGACATCTTTGTCATTCCGCCCTCCTCCTCTGGTTCTGGATTCCTCTACCTCCCGTCCCTCAACACGCAGCGGAACAGCTTTCTGGCAGGCGTGGCCTGCACGGCCGTTGCCTTCTTCATCTGGAACATCACCGTTCCCATTGCGAAGGAATGGCTGTACTCCACCTTCAACGGCGGCGGATCCGGAGTCTTCGTCCTCCTGCTCGGCGTCGGCGTCCTCAGCTGGGCCTTCGGCAAGACTCAGGCCGAGGGAGCCCAGACGGCCAGCAATCTAGGCGGATCGGGCCCTGGCTCGTCAGGTGCCTCTGCCCGCGGACAACAGCACTACCAGCCGCCGCCACAGCCACAGCCACAGCCACAGCCACAGCCGCAACCGCAACCGCAACCGCAACCGCAACCACAACCACAACCACAACCTCAACCTCAACCTCAACCTCAACCTCAACCTCAACCTCAATCTCAACATCAATCTCAACCACAGCCGCAACCACAACCGCAACCACAGCCGCAACCACAGCCGCGACAACAGCCACCGCCACAGCCACCGCCACAGCCACAGCCGCAACCACAGCCACAGCCACAAGCGCACCAGTCACCCCCCAAATCGTCATGGCAAAGGCCACAGGCCAACACCGGTGCAGGCGCATCCGCGGCCAAGTCGAGTTGGGAAAAGGCGAGAGAGGAGATGAGAAAGAAGGAGGAGGAGAGGCGCAGAGCCGAGGAACTTAAGAAGAAGCGCGAAGAGATGGAGCGGGAGAAGCTAAAACAGCGTGAGAAAGAACTCAAAGAACGAATCGAGCGCGAGCTCAAGGAGAAGAAGGCCCGTGAGGCAAAAGCCGCATCGCCGCCCAAGCGGCCGCCAATACCCACCGCGCATACGGCAGACGACGACGCCTATTCGTTCCGCCCGTACGACCGACCGAAGAAGGCCTACAAGGCCAACTCAGGAGCCTCGATGTACTCGGAATCATCGTATGCCGAATCCCAGACCACGGCGCGGACGACGCCTCCGCCGTCGTTCAGCGGCCCATATGTCACCAAGGATCCCGACAAGATCGTCATCCGCGGTGTGTACTCGTTCAATAACGCCTTCATACGAAAGCCCGTGGCCCAGCTGGTGTCGGGCCAGGGCCCGGTCACAGACGGCCTCATCTTGCGCATCACAACCGAAGGACTGTTCATTGACGACGACCGGCGTGGTGTCCCACAGCGAGAGTGGGATGCCAAAGCCTGGACCTTGAAACTCGCAGAGGTATGGTGCCCCCCCACCCCCGTGCATGTAAAGCCGCCCCTTTTGTTCCTTGCCGCCGCTTCGAGGCACAGCACCACCCCGTCGGAGAGCGACAGGTCGGCCTTTGTGTCCAAACTTGTACAGCACTGCTGTTCTGCACGTCAGCACTCTGACTCACCATGCCATCGTCTTACCCCCCCTCCCGCCCGTCCTTCCACATCAAGCGCCGGTACTGATCAAAGTGTGATGCAGAGCTGCGAGATGGCCGGTCTACATATCCTCCGAGCAAGTATTCGGGACCAAGAGGGCAAGAAGTATGTCTTTGTTCTGCCGCAGACCGAAGGCTGGAAGGTCGCCGTCGGACTGCAGAGGCTGCGACGA
This sequence comes from Chaetothyriales sp. CBS 132003, assembly GCA_003709865.1. Taxonomy (NCBI): domain Eukaryota; kingdom Fungi; phylum Ascomycota; class Eurotiomycetes; order Chaetothyriales; species Chaetothyriales sp. CBS 132003. The sequence continues at coordinate 129,808 of QRBJ01000043.1, read as the reverse complement.
GGCTCACAGGTAAGATCACTTGGGGTGGCCGGTCTCCCTCAAAATGAAGCAAAGTCTCTGTTGCAAGAGTTGGGTTATGTATGATGCACGAGCCAGCATTCCTCATCCAGATTTCAACAGGTGGAATGATTCCTCATCGAGATTTCAACAGGTGGAATGATTCCTCATCGAGATTTCGACAGGTGGAATGAGATACCTCACCCGGATTTCGACAGGTGGAATGAGATACCTCACCCGGATTTCGACAGGTGGAATGTAGGAGGAAACACCCCCATCTTCCTTCCCTCTTGTGGATTTGTTCAGTTACCCTAGCATAGCGTCACGAGTGAGCGATTACCGTACATGCATTGCATCAGCGAGGGAGTTGTGAGGGAGCCAAAAAATTGTACCTTGGTCGAAGAGACGGCTACCATAGCTACGTAATCTCCTGCGGCACGTCCTCAATCGGAATCGAATCCTGCCGTATCCGCTGCTACTCTGATGCAGGGATTAATTTTCGTACACTAAAAAACTGCACTAAACGACATCTAATCAGCCATGGTTGGCGGAAGTTACAACAGCAAAGCTTTGGTCCAAAATAATTTCAATATACTTGCATATTAACCGTAAATAATCAAAAAGCTCAGGGCAGCATGAAGGCTAGTAACTTTAAATCGCTAGCGGACAAAAATTAATCTATACCATAGTACAGCAGTATGTTTGAAAAGCGCCTAGCGGAATCAGCCCCATGGCATGCTGACGCTCCACCACTCACCACTTATCTCTTGACAGCTGCCTGAGCATGATCCTCCCTCACCCGCGCCCAGCGCTATTCCCATCTTCATCCTTCTCTTCCCCGCCTTGCCAGATGGCCTGATTGGTGGTTGTTCCGTCATCAAAACTCCCGATCATTGAACGAGTGATTGTGTGACTTTGTTCAACATCTCTTCCAAATATAGAGCACCTCTAAATCATATCCTCCCTGCATATAGTGTACGGCTAAGATGGTCCTTCGAAAGAGTTTACCACCCCGCAACTATGACACCTTTGAAGGCAGCGCCTCTGATGTTGTTGCCACTGAATCCACTGCTCACAGCTCTGCCTCGGACTCCAAGAGCAGATCTGTGGCAGAAGAAGCACAGCGACTCGCTTCCCAAGGTTCGTGGGGCGATAATTACATCAATGGCACCCCCCTTGCCGATGCTACACCTGCTGCTTCCACGGTAGACGAGATGGAAGACCATGAGGCAGGCCACGCTCACCATCCTTCTGACCCTCCACCTGAATACACACCTATCGCTGCCACCGCCCAGGACCTGGTCACGCCTGTAGCACCGCCCGCAGCACAGTCTGACCCAGTACGTCAACCACCTTTTTCTCCTGCGTCTTCCGCCCCTCCTACCCAAGCGCGACCCGGAGTAGTGCCGCCGTTCAACGATGAACCAATGTTTGATGGACGCAACCCCTCCTTGCCTTTACGCGAGCCCCTACCGCGCGCTCACTGCTGCGGCACCAGGACCAGGCGTCGAGGCCGACCACGACTCCGCCATGACCGCAGATGGCCAAGGGCAAAATGGGTACTTACCTTTGCCTTGGTGCTGTTTTTGTGGGTTATGGTGTTTGGCCTGCGTCGTCGTTGAGCAAGTCGATTTGGGTTTGCGCCCTCGACGCGCCAGATTTACTAACAGCAATTTTCAGTTCCAAGCACACAATGTCTCGCCAAGTGCAAGAACAGATCTTCCACCGCCCCTTCCACCTCTGGACCTATCCAGAACGCCGTGGTCCACCAATCCAGTACCAACCGGCGAATACATCCGCCATGAAACCTCCACACCCATCTACGGTACCTTTGACCTGCTTGATCTGCTCGACCTGGAAACGACCTCTGGTTCGATTTTTGCCACCATCAACCTACAGCCCGGCGAAAAACCGGCCCGGTTACGGCTCGCGACAACGTCAGGCAGCATCACCGTGCGGATGGAATCGAGCCAGAGCCAGCATGACAATTCCAGTCGGGACTGGAAGCAGAATCGGAAGCAGAATCGGCATCGACACTGCCATCGATCTAGACGCGGTCAGCCTGAGTCCACTTTACCAACAACAACAACATCACCATCTTCATCACCACTCTCCTATCCTTCCTCTTCTTCCTTGACAGCTTCTTCCTCCTCTGTTTCCTCCTCACCAGCAACAACCACCGCCACAACCCGCATCATCCACACGCAAATCACCTCCCAAAGCGGCAGCATCCGCGGCGACCTGATCCACTCCATCCACAGCCGCACGGAAATCAGCTCGCACAGCGGTTCCCTGATAGTCACTGTCAATGCCGTCGGCACCAGCGGCACCAGCAAAGTGAAGGCCACGAGCATTGCCACAAATAGTACTAATACATGTGTCTCGGACATAGCCATCGAGGCCACCCAGACTAATACGAATACAAATATAATAACATCAACCGCCGCCACTGAACCCGCCCTCACCCCTCTCCTCTGCACGTCCACACAAAGCGGTTCTCAGAACATCACCGTCAAGCTCCCCCCGGACGACGAGTCCGTCAGGGCAGTTGAATCGACACACGTCGCGTACGGAAGTGGATCCGTTAGGGTACAGCAGCTACCCCCTGGCGTGTGGGAGGGGATCATGCATGCCAAGAGCGAGAGTGGCAGTAATGGCCGGGTGACTGTCTGTGGCAAAGGGATTGAATATCAAGATGGTAATGGTGCTGGTAGTAGTACTAAGAGCAGGCACAGGGGGAGTGATCTGTGGGCCAAGAGGGAAGCCGCGAATGGTTCCGGTCGTGAGTTGAAGGGTGTGCAATTGTTGGGCAAGGGGGGTGGCAGTCTAAGATTTTGTTGTTGATTCCTTGGTCTTTTGCTACTCCAAGGGAGCGGCGCAAATTGAGCGAATTTGACACGGGGACTGTCATTGCTGGGTAGTCAATCAATCAATCATCCTGGAAAGGGACAGGACAGGACAGGATAGGAACAAGAGTGAAGCTGGCTGCTGGCTGGCTGGATTTCCATTTTCTTTCGAATTAGCTTAACAGTATGATTTGATCCTGTCCATTGAAAAAGGATTAGTGGATCTTCATCATCATCATCATCATCTTCTTCTTCTTCTTCTTCGTCATCGTCATCATCATCTTCGTCTTCGTCGTCTTCGTCTTCGTCGTCTTCGTCTTCTCGTTCTTCTAGAAATGAACCATCTCTCTTCATGATAACCATGAAACACCGGCACTTTGACACCAACCCGTCCCTCAACTCTTGCACCCCCTCTGGATGGTACACCATCCCCCCAACATTCTACATCGTCGTCATCTTACAGCCCTGCCGCCTCCACAACGCCGGCTTCGAATCCGCAATACCCGCATTTCTTGCCGTATGGAATCCCGCGGCCTCTGCACAGCGGAGTCGAGCATGCCCAGCCACCAGGTGCTGTTTCATTTGGATTTCACGGTTAGTTACAGAGATATCAAGTGTACACACATACAGGCAGAGCGTGGGAAGGGTGTGAACTTACGATCGCGCGGGTCATAGTCAGCATCATCACGAGCAGCAGCAGTCGCCGCATGCGCATGCGTGTGTGCATTGTCGTCGGTGCAAGTCTCGGCGTCAGAGTCAAAGCCACGGTCTCGGTCGGGGGTCGTGCGCGTGGTGGCGAGCGTGGTTTGGTCGAAGTCGTCGTCGACGTCGTCGTAGTTGTACGAATAGCTGCCATGGTTGTCGTTGTTGCTATTACTGTTGCGCATGCGGAACCGACTGCCGCTACTGCCGCTGCGGCCGCTGGCAAAGCTGCCTCTGCCTGGGGATCTGGGTAGTGGGAGACGTGATGCTGAGAGCGGTGAGAGCGAGGACGGGGACAGAGTAGTCTGCTCCTGCTGGGCATTCTCGCCGCCACCACCACCACCACCACCACCACTGCCGCTGGATCCCATGCCTTCGTTTGCTGCGCCTGACCCTCTCCCGCCTCCCGCGAAGTTGGCCCCGGGAGTGTTGATGGAACGGGAACGAGGAGGTGTGGAAGGAGGCGCCGTCGGGGTGGTGGCCATCTTGCGTAGCTGCAAGACGCCGTCGACGTGCACAACAGAGAACGAGAAGTTGCAGTCTGGCGGTGTAGGAGGTTCGACAACGATGAGATGTGGTCTGTCGTCGTTGTTGTCGTTGTCGTTGTTGTCGTTGTCGTTGTTGTCGTTGTCGTTGTTGTCGTTGTCGTTGTTGTCGTTGTCGTTATTGTCGTTGTCGTTGTTGTCGTCGTCGACACTCGGCTGGTCGTGCTCGCGGTGATAGTGCGGGAGGAGCTGCCCTCGAGACGAATGGCCAGAGACAGAAGTGGGGGTGTTGTTCCTCGACATTCTGCAGGGCTTGGAGCACAATGACAATTGAACAAAATATACGGCAAGCGGCCTTGGTTGCCCGTTCGTCCTGGTCCTGGTGAAACCTTGTGCGTTTGTGCAAGCTGGCTACTGATGATGGCTGTGTGTTAGGTCTCGTGTTCACAGCAGGACTTCATCGCTTTTCAGACTGTTTCTGAGGGATGGAAAGGAGGTGAAGATACAGGAGTGACGGTTTGTTTGATTGTGGTTGTGTTGCCTTCCCCTCCATTGCTCCTTTTGTGCGACTTGCTCTGACAAGGCTGTCACAGTGGCGGTGTAACATTGAGCAGTGACACAGGAAATAAACAACAAAGGCCAGATAGTGTTGATCAGATACTTCCAAGATCTGCTAAATACTTACCTTTTCTGCTTCAATGCCCCCTTCTATAGACTGGAGGAAATATTTACCAATCATAGAGATGTCCCTAGGCCAAAACACAGGATCGGGTGGGTCTGGGAGGTCACCACTTCAGGGTATGGCCCACCTTACTCAACCAAGAAGGCTGCAAGTCCCTCACTCTGGCCAACTGGACCATACACCTTCAAGTGAAGCTGGAGGAGGTTAATAATGGCACCTCTGTCTCCCTTGCATTCCAGACGGACTCGGGATCAGCGAAGAGTGCTTTGATAAGACGTATCAGCTGATCAATATCAAGGGTGATGATTGTTCTCTTTTTCATTAACAATTCCCTTGACATCGAGTCCTGCTTTGGCAGTTTACCGCAGTCTGGCCTGAAGCTAGATTCAGCATTGAACCCGAACTAATGGTCTCATGTAGCACTCACTTGTGATATTCAAAAGGGAGTTCCTCGAAAATGAATCCACACTTGGGGCATTCGGTGCCGCCAGAAAGGTAAGGATGCTCTACTGACATACTCATTATGACGCCTGGGCGTACTCGTCTTAACCAGTTTTTTGTTGTCACAATGCTGTGCTCGCTCGGTCCGGTGAACCAAAAATATGATTCTTCGGGGGGAGCGCCAATTATGCTATGGCCTTGGAAGTATGCACGGACGAACCCATCCATGATCTAGGAACATGGTTAGATGGTGCGAGCCCCAGCAACGAGAAAGACATTACCAGTGGATGCTGGCCGATCGAGAACGGCACCTTGGTCATTTTCCCCCATGGATCTTGGAAGAAGATATAATCTGCACCGCTCGACATATGGCGCGTCAGACGTGGAAGAAAGTTGGAGCGAAGAACCTGGTACAAGGCGACCAAGATGTACATGACGAGCAAACACGAGATAGGATCTCCGACTCCCACTTCAGAGGCTTTGAGGAGCAATGTGTGGCTTTGTGGATGTCGATGGGCGAGCAAAACTCCGACAGCTGCCATGATCCATGGTAGGCTAACTGGCATAACCGTAGGCGAACAGTCGTCTCTTCTTGCACTCAACTGCGGCATTGATTGTGACATTCGGAAATTGAGGTCGGACACATCATCGCGAATTGAATTCAGCAGTCGCGTCTGAGCTGTTGCATCGTATACAACTGCCGCCATTTGTTGATGGATATCATCATGAAAATACTGCAGCTGTGTTCTCGTACGTTCAATCCCATAATTCCTATGGACAACGTTCTGTAAAGAGGACATATCCGACTCAAACTTGCCATGAAACTGCTGGTCGTTTGCGGCGAGCATATCAAGCCTCTGAATCAAGCCAGCCGAGCTTGTTACAGTCGTATCGTTCTGTCTTTGACCCCATGTTTGGATAAAATCTCGAAGCTCGAGTTTGTCGCTATTCGCACGAGCTGTGTGTGCATTATGCAACTTCTCGGCCGTTGACGCAGCGTCGTCAACTTTCTGAACAATGGTCTTGAGGCCTGAGCTGCGATATATGAGTGAGGATTTTCGTGGCGGATTATAAACTACCTACATGTTCAACTGATTTGCCAACATATTCCCCTGCTCCGAAACATCTTTCTGATGCAACCTGTACCCATCTTTATCCAGCATCCATTTCAACTTGGCAATCACTTCGCGGTGCCAGGAAGCAGACCTCCGGCTGCTGAACTTCTTGTCGAACTTGGCTTGCCTGGCTGTCAAGGCGGTAACTCTGGCTGTGATTGTGTTGGCAGCATTGATGAGTGCGTCCCGGTCGGCATCGCTCACGCCGAGAACAGCTGCACTTGACGATGCCTCAGCTAGGGTTTTCTGGAGCGTTGCCTGCACCTGGTTTAGGCTCTGAAAGTCTTCCCGCGATCCGCCTTCTTCGCGTAGGGAGCCATATAGCCATGTGACGATGCCTAGAAGCTCTTTGATGTCCGACGGTGAAAAGCCAAAGGACATGTCTTGTCGCCGGGCTTCGAAGCTTTGCTATCTACTTTGCTAGCGGCTTAAAGCCTTCATGATGAAGTCTTCGAGACTGCTGGGAGTAAGGGCATCAGTGAGGCGCAGGGACTGTGTGGCGAGGCCGGCCCCATGGTCTCATCATGTTACACGCCGACGACCAGTCGTGCAACAGAGTCCAATCACCGCCCAACAGGGGTGCTTGCTGCCTGACCGATAAGCGCCTACGAGGCTGATCGGGCGGCATGACATTGCACACCAGTTAGGAAACTGAAGGCTGTGTCTCGGACTGACATGGTGTTTTGATGAGCAGCCACAAGTCCTGTGGCTGAATTAAAACTCGCACTCAATAATTATCAAATGTAAGCGTAAGAAGGCCTTGGCGGGTGCTGCTGGTTCAGAGCATGCACTCACCAGCTTACAATGTCCAGAGGAAAATGAGCGAGAACTCGCCTTATATTGGAGTGCTACCCTTTATATTCTACATCGTGTGCACTGCGTCGTCGGTACATATGCGTCTCTTCCAACAACAAGACAGCAAGTCTATTTCCTTGACCGCGCTACGCTCCCAATTCCTCAGACTCCTCCAAGGTGAACTCCATTTTCTGCATACTTGCCAGTAATTCCTTCCCTTCATCGCTCAAGTGGGGCTGCCCACTATCATCTGTGACTTCGGAGAAGAAGCGAGGCTTCCACACTGCATTCCGATTGTTGCGGTCGGCTTCCTTGTCTCGCTGTCTTTGCTCAATCCCTTGCTTCACCCTGTTGGCGTCAGCGTAGCGTTTCTCTTGGATTGCAGCCGTCAGATCCTTCCAAAAGCGACGCGACTCATTGGGCAGCTGCTCCTCAAGCGGGGGTAGGATTTTCGGTACTGGCATCAGCGGTGTAAGGTCGATTAATAGATGCTTATCGGCAGGTGGCCAATTCCTGTTGACTTTGCCGTCGCCGGATGGAAACCAGTAGTAAATCTGTTCTTGCCAGACTCCGTCCAGTCGCACGAGGACTTGGTTGTCGGGAACCTCTTTGGCCCTTTTGTACTTGTCGCTGACCCCACCATAGTTGTAGATCACACCACTAACCCGGTTTTGGCCCGTAGTCCAGGCATTATCATAAGTCAGGATGGCTTTGAGCCCGGTTTTTGGGCAAGTGATCACGCATGAATCGTTCACGTAAATGTAGAGAGATCCTTTCATGACGCCACCCAGGTATGCAGTGGGATGTGTGAGCTGATAGTCTTCTTCATGCTTGTCGATTGAAACGTGGATGCCGGTATTATAATTGCCCGGCACGACCCGTAGACTACCGGCAGAAAACTTGACATTGATCTGATCGTATCCTCTAGCGTGGAGACCTCGTTCGGGGCAGTGAATGTAGTAAGCTGAGATAGGAGGATGATGGGATGTCTGTTCTGTAATATACGACACCGTGATTGGCTTTTCGGTCTCTCCCTTAGTGGAAGAAGCCGTCGGCGGTTGAGTCAGGGCACCGTTCTGCAGCGTTATGGGAGGTTGCTCCTCCTCGACCTCCCAATTACACTACCAAGTATGTTAGGAGCGCAAAATGAACATTGGAGCACCCCAAGGCCTACCCGGAAGAACTCGCCTAGGACCGAGTTGTAGGGTTTGATGGGCTTGCCCTTGATGTATTTCTGCCGCTGTGTCAGTCTTGGTCGCGGAACTCTGGCGCGTGACAAACCAGGTCTTTGGTGAGCCAGAAGCGTATCACTTCCAGCATGCGACCCAGCTCATGGTCTGACTGGCCAATGGCCACAAATGCGTCAGGTCGGTCGACAAACTGGGTGAATCTTGGGGGGTGGTGGGTTAGTGGTGTCATCATGAGCCTGGAGCACCCTACTTACTCTGCCACACGGTCAGCTCAGGAACATCGGTCGATTCAATGGCTACATCACATACCCAAGTTGGGAATTGGTTCTATCAATTGCGCTGGCAGTGAGAATCGGACGCTTGAGAAGTCTGCAACACCGATGAACCTAAACAGAGCGCGCGGTGTCAGCTTCTGATACTACGGGCTCCTCTGCCACCGCTATCATCGTCGTCATCAATCATCGCTTGTTCTTAGCAACCTTGATTCATCTGCATTTTGCCCATCGTCCTGGCATGTTTTGTGTGGATGAGTGAGTGGGCAGGAGGGGTATGACGCACTTCCGTATCAGGCCAAAAAAGATCTTAAACCTGGAGCCTTCGTCCGAAGCCTTGTCTGACACCGCCACAGTGGGCGGCGTCGATTGAGGAGTGTCCGGCCTCGAGCTCTGAGCGGACGCGGATGGAGTAACGACGATTGAAGTTGACGCGGTCGATGTCATGATAGGCTCCGCAGCGAGCGGGAAACGACAAGCAAAACCACAAGACGAGGGTCAATCCAGCGCCAGAAAAAAGAGCCGTGGTCTAGGGAGGAAGGAGGTTGGCCAAGGAGGACGATATGGCAGAAGAGCCAGCCGTCGCCCTGAATCTTGATGATGTCCAGGCATCCTATCAGAAAAGCAAGCCAGCGACCGTGCGATCTGTCTGGCCTGCCGGAGCTCCAGGCCGATCATCCCCCCTGAGGCTTAGTTGTATGACGTCGCTGTCCCCTACGACCCGGCGAGCTGGCTAATGGGCATTGGTGGCCACCGCCTAAGTTGGGCAAGACGTTGCACTGGAGGGGCTTTCTCGGGGGGAGCTTACCCGGAAGCGTAGGACTGGGCGCTTGTTGGGGGCAAGGCTGACGCAGGCACGCCTCCCGCCCTGCGCGCCCAACAGGCTAGCGAGATGGCGGGGGCGACGCAAGTACTCTGCCATTGGGATATTTCAGCCGAGGGCTTTCACGACTCGGAGTATCGAGCAAGTCATCAGACAATAATTACTCGACGTATTCGATGCGGCCGACGATTTTAGGCCTCATCTCTGCTGAAGTCAAATTAAATCTTTCCATGTGTCTTGCGTTGAAGTTGTCATCGCCAATTTCCTGAAACGTCGGACCCTTTATTACTCTATAACTATAAAGCTTGTTGGGAGCGGACGCTCTTCCAGGGACAACTTCGACCTTGCCACGCAGAGTGACCTTGTCCGAGTCGATCAGGTATAATCATGATACGGCGCCACGGTATTCTTGGGCTGTTCCAAGAATTGTGATTGACTTGCCAACCACACCATCTCGGCGTGCGCAGGCGAGCCATCAACGCCTCTCTTGAAAAAGGCGTATGCGATTGTGCCGATGGTGATTTGATAATTAGATCAAGATGTACAGGACCATGCAGAAAGCTTGAACCTATTGGGCAGCCGAGGTAGCACCACGATCAATCCACCCGCCGGAATTGGAACGGTGGTCATGCGGATCTTCTCTGGCCAGAACATGGCCTAGAACATGGTAATTGTCACCTAGAACACCCACCAACCACACCGCAAACAGTCTCTCGCATCCTCGGGGCCAAAGAGCGTTCAAGATGCATGCCAATTCATTTCCAACCCAGAAAGTCTAGATGATCTTGCTGAATTGACTGACTCTCTACTTACCTTGGGCGTCTTAATGATTATAATGATATAGAGAGAACACAGCCTCTTTGCATTATCTTCAGGTCGATCTTTGCGGATATTGTACCACGGAGATTGTGGTACAACAAGTGGCCCGATGAGAAAGATGGCCACACTGGAGATACGGGATGCTCAATGCGCCCGCTGGCCATCTCTGCCACCAAATCCTGCGATGGGAATCTCTCTCAAACCTTTCCTGGAGTGACAGAACAGGATGGATGTGTTAGTTTAGGTTCATCGATCCCTTGGACCCTGTGTTTAGTCGGCTCACCAGCCTATGCGTTGAAACCAAATACACCGGAAGACTAGGCGTTTGTTGCCACCCACGGGCGGCTAGCCCTGTCAAGCGTGTCGTGCTTCTTTGATGCTACCATACTTACTGGTCGAACTGAGGGATTGCAGACTGGAACTGGACATCTTGTCAAACTATGGCCTGTTCAAAGACTGTACACCTCTGATATCCCATCGTTGGTTCTTGAAAGGGGCCCCAATATTACATGCAAGAAAGATATGCAAAGAGGAAGAAACTTGTTCATCGTTCCCGCTCTCCGCTCCTCTCCGCTCAACCTGGGCCGTCTTGGTAACTTGCGGGTGTTTTTAGGGCCAAGCTGCCCCGTGTTTGACAAGGTCGTTATTTGCATCGCAACTCCGTCTAATTGTAGCAGATAGCAGACACTTCGAGATGATGTCTGCAGCCGCTGATGAATTCCATTTGCTGACTCGGTAGGAGTCTTTCCTGGGGTTTTTATGTGGCTCTGTCGGGAAAATTGGCTAATACAAGCATTCATCTAGACAGATGCTAGAGCCTCCTTCAAGAGTGACTCGGCATCGCTGGCCTCAAATTAGCCAGTATTGCCTCTGGATGTGATCTTCTTGACAGCATGCCACAGAAGCGTCGATTAGCGAATACGGTAGGCTTGATCTCGGATAGGATATTATGCCTAACGCTCCGCCGTACCTAACACTGTTTCCCCCGCATGAGTGATTTCCCCACGAACTAGTTAGTTAGGAACATAACCTCGGGTTTGTCCATGATTGAGCAAAGGCATCGTGTCTGTGAGTCGAAGCTGACCTCACTTACAAGAAACATAGGCCAGGACTCCCCCGTTAAGTCAGAAAGCTCTTCGCCTTCGACACAGCAATGGGACTCGACGGCAGTAACGGGGTAGTCGACGCCGACTCGAAGCCGTCTAACCAGCCCGGCCACGAGTGTTCCCTGCCAGTTACTTCCGTCTTTGCGGAGTGGGTTGCTTCAGTCGATACTTCAGCCATCACACCCTCAGTGCGCGTCAAAGTAAACGAACTGATCCTGGACTACCTGGGCATCACTGCAGCAGCAGCAAAGACGTCCGAATCAACGCCTCCAATTGTCGCCGCGATCAGCTCTCTTTCTCCTGGTCATCCCAATGGAAATTGTACGGTGGTGGCAACCGGATCTGGGTATGCACCGCAGGTAGCAGCATTGCTCAATGGCACGTTCGCTCATTCATTGGACTTTGACGACACCCATGCGCCGTCAACGCTGCACCCGGGGGTGACGTCAATATCAGCAGCATTGGCCTGTGCGGAATCACTCCCTGGGGCTCGTCTGGACAACGACCGCTTTCTCCTCTCAGTCATGGTCGCGTACGAAATTACCTGTCGTCTGGGCACCGAGCTGGGCTATGCGGCATACTCTCGTGGTTTCCACAACACCTCCACTGCAGGCATATTTGGCGCAATTGGAGCTATCTCGGTTTTGAAGGGCCTCCCAGCTGCCACCATCGCGAACGCGTTTGGTCTCGCGGGCTCCCGGGCAGCAGGCAGTATGCAATATCTCGACAACGGTTCGCATAACAAGCGCTTACACCCTGGCTTCGCATGCCACGATGCCTTTGTGTGTGTCGCATTGGCCGAGCAAGGCGTAGTGGGCGCGACAAGGATCATTGAAGGCAAGATGGGCTTCTTACATGCCTACTCACCTGCTGTTGATGCCATGAACCTTTCCCGTTTGGTCGATGGTCTGGGCAGCGAATGGAGATTTACCGCCACAGCGCTCAAGCCGTATCCAGCATGCCGGATGACACATTGCGTCATCGAGATTGCCGGTGACATGGGCACAAAATACCCGGCCAAGGAGGTCAAGCGGATAGAGATTAAGCTCAAAACAGCCAACATGTCGCTTGTCGGCGAGCGGACGCCGAACAAGGTGCACCCAAAAACCGAAGTCGACGGCCAATTCTCGGCTTATTTCCAATGTGCACATGCTTGGCTGTACGGCAGTGACCAGGGCGTGCGAGCGTATACGAGGCTGGACGATCGGGAGATTTATGAGTTGAGCGACAAGATCGAGTGCGTGGTGGACAATGATGAGCCTGCAACCGCCGAGATGGGCTGTGCTATGGCGGTCGAGTTTGAGAATGGGAAACGAGAGGAGATAAAAATGAAGTATGCATTGGGCGAGAAGGAACACCCGTTCGAGAGGGAGCAGGTGGAGAAGAAGTTCAGAGCCTGCGTGGCCTCGTTCTGGGACGAGGACAGGATGGCCAAGGTGATGAGCGCAGTGAATGAGATTTGCGACGGTGGCAAGGGAGGAGGAGTGAGGGAGCTGATGGCGCTGGTTGCCTAGCAGGAAGGCGTCGTGAATCATAGCCGAGCAGGATATATGCACTCTCTTAAGTGTGGATTTCCCGCCTGTAGATAGTTGAAAAGCCCACAAGAGCGACGATGCAAGCATGGAAAAATCAATTTTGCGAGCTGTCCATGCGTTGTGCATACATAGCCAAGCTATTCGAGGGAGACAAACAGGAGGAGGCTAAGATATGGCCTTGATAAACATATTCCCATTGAGCATGTCAAAAGATGCTTTTTGCTTGCGCGCTCTCTTTCGTTCATCGCTCTCTGTCGCTCCCACTGTCGCTCCCACTCCCATTCCCATTCCCATTCCCACTTCCTGCTCTTCGGCTCTTGAAACTAAGAACGATAGACTCTTTAGTGATTCTCAAACTGCGCCTCTGTGACGCCCTTGCCCATGGCACTCGTGCTGCTCACACCGCCAGTGACCATCTTGAGCAGGTTGTCGACATAGTTGGCACCGCTCCACTTCTGGTGCTTGACGACGTCGACGCCGCCGTCCATCTCGGGCTCCTGGATCAGCTCGCCATAGGCGCGCATGCCGCGCTTGGCGTACTCGCGCGCGAACTTGTCGGAAATCAGAGCAGTCGAGTGCAGACCGGCCAGGGTGATGAATTGCCAGCAGTAGCCCAGCTTGCCGAGACGCTGGATGTAGGTTTCTTGATCGGCCGGGGCCATGGCGGTTTTCCAGTTGAAGGACTAAGTTTAAGAAATTTCGGGTTAGCAAGTTACTTTTCTTTTCTTCTTTTTCTTTTTCTTTTTCTTTTTCTTTTTCTTTTTCTTTTTCTTTTTTCCTTTTCATGTCTTTGTGCCAGACTTACCGGTGACAGGTTATAGGCGAGTTTCTGCTGGGGCCAGACGGCGTGCACGCCGTTGGCGAACTCCTCAGCTTGGGAATAGTCGGGCAGTTTGCTCTCCATCCAGATCAGGTCGGCGTACGGGGCGAAGGCGATGGCGCGGTTGACGGCGCAGCTGCAGCCGCCCTGGTAGCGGTAGTAGCCTTCGCGCGTTCGTGGCGAGTCCCAATCCCAGAAGATGTCGGCGCCGAGCAGGCCTTTGGCAATGGCGCGGGCTTCCGAGTTGGACTTGCCTTTGGCTGCAGCCTTGTACTTGCTGATGATGCTTGCCTTGTTAGCCAGGCTGCTGGCGTTGATGGCGTCGACGACGGCGTCGTCGAACAGCTTCAGGCCGGCGCTCTCGATCCACTTCGATTCGATCTCCTCAAGAGCGGCACCAGCCTTTCCCTGTGCTTCGGCCGCAATCATCAGATCGTTCAGTGGTTTCAGGTTGGGGTTCGTGGCGCCCTGGATGAATGCGTGGTCGCGCGGGTCGATAGTGGTGGTGATGAGCGTGGCCGCTTCCGAGTCGGTTCTGGCTACGGCCAGCAGGTCGACGCCCATGATGTCGGCCTGGGCACGGATGGCCACGAGTCGGTTGATGTGCTCGGAGATGGGCACCAGCACCTTGCCGGCCATGTGGCCGCACTTCTTGGTGCCGGGTGCCTGGTCCTCAATGTGGATGCCGGCCGCGCCTTTCTCGACGAACAGCTTGGTCAGCTTCATGACTGCCGTCAATCCACCATGGCCAGTATCAGCATCTGCCACGATCGGACGGAGGTAGTCGACATTGGGCAAAGACGCCCGCTGGGAGATTGGCGTGGTAAGTCGCTCCTCACGCTGCTTCCGGTCGTGGAACAGCTGGGCCATGAAGAGCTGTTGGACCTTGTTGGGCACCGTGTTCATGGGGTAGTCTGCCAGGTCGGGCGACGGCTCGTCGGTGGAGGAAGCGGTCGAGCTGGATTGCCAGCCAGACACATACACCGTGTCGAGATATTTGGCCATTTGGGTCAGTGCAGTGGGCTCGAGGCAGCCATAGGTTGCTGACACGGTTTTGGTCTATAAAAATTCACAATGGGTGTCAGGCAGTGATCTTCTTCTTCTAGGAAGGGGAATCGGCAGGGTGGTATTACTGCAAAACGCTCCTCCACCATCTTCCACAGCTTCTTCGCCTGGACGTTGCTGGGGTATTCAATCTTGATGGTGCCTCGCTTTTGCACAATCTGCTCGGCCGTGTAGGGCCGTTTGGTATATCGCCATCTCGAGTCTGTCCACCACTTCTTCACGGCCTCGACGTCTTGCAGGTACTTCTGCTCTTCTTCGTTGATGTACGTCATGTTTGCACAGGCACACGTGCTGCTGTTATATAGAAGGCGTCTCTCGCGTATAGGTCAACTCCTTTGTCTGGATATAAACAACGGCTTTCACTGTGGTCTAGCACTTGAGCGGCGGATTCACGTTGGGAGAATGGAAAGAGAAGAGAGCAGAGCAGAGCGGAGCACACGATCAGAATTGTAGTCAGTATTAGTGGTCAGCAAGCTTCTCCGATCTGGGGCCTGACAACGAGGTTAGAAGCCCGTTGCCGGCCGCACGCCTGTCCTGAAGCGTCATCGAGAAATGCCAGGCTGACCTCGGCCAGATGGATGGAAGCAGCCAACGGCCGACCCGACATGTGTCCCATAGGTGCGGCTGAATCTCGCGAATTCTATCCGTTTGGCCGTTGCTGGGGTGGTATGGCATTTCAAAAATCAGCTGAAGCTGAAGAGCCGAGGCTCGAGATCAGGGCGGCGGACTACGGGGCATCGGAAGAACCCGGGGTGCCACTTGTCACGTGCCGCAATCCGCGAAGCTGGGGACCGGAGCCAGATCGGGCCGCTGTTCGGGCCGCTGTTCGGAGGGGGCAGAGGCTGTGAAATAGACCGGGAGCACTGCTGAAGGCGGCTGAAACACATCTGAAGCTGTGAAACTGGTTGAATACAGAGTATATTGCTGGTACGGTAGGTCCTAATAGTCTTCAGCCCAGCCAGCATTGGGGTCGTCAATGGCACAGCCAGACAGACGTCCACCACGATCCAGAGGACGTCGTCGGTCCAGATCCTGCCGCTTTTCTCACCGTTGCCATCTATCTCTTTGTCTCTTTGTTGTGTGCATAGGCTGACTGAACCATTCATTGACGTTGATTGCTTGCTCTTATTATTATCTTATCCCATCTTTGTCTAATGGCTTTCCACTGTTGAGCCCCTCCGGGAGATAAGCCCCGCTATCTCCACAAACGCCCTAGCAATATCTTGCTCTAATAATGCCATAACCAATCCCTTGGTGGCCAGAGCGGCCCCCTCGAGACGAGTACATGGTTGCACGAATTCCCATCGTGCATTGCCTGTGTCGAATCTCAAGCAACGTCGCTGTTAGAGCTATCCGTGCACGCCCTTATACTCCTATTGGCTTCTGCTCTGTTCGTCACCTGACCACGCGCCGCACATTCTACGCCCATATCTCTGATCCCAAAATGGCTCCCAATCTAGAACCGTATTTCAAAAAGTATGTCTACCGCCGTGTGCCACGCCCGGAGCACGAGATAGATAACTAACATGCCGCCAGAGTGGACGAGCTGTCTGAGTCGTTCATCGACCGTCTGCGTAAGGCCGTGGCAATTCCATCAGTATCAGCAGAACCCGAGCGACGGCCAGATGTCGTCAAAATGGGCGAGTTTCTGGCCGCTGAGCTGAAGACGCTCGGTGCCGAGGTTGAACTGCGACCACTGGGCAAGCAGCCGGGCAAAGAAGAGCTCGAGCTGCCGCCCGTTGTTATCGCACGCTACGGCAGTGACCCCAACAAGCGAACCATCCTCGTGTATGGGCATTACGATGTGCAGCCTGCTCTGGTGGAAGACGGCTGGGCCACGCAGCCGTTTGAGCTGTCCATTGACGACAAGGGCCGCATGTATGGCCGAGGCTCGACCGACGACAAGGGGCCCGTGCTGGGCTGGCTGAATGCCATTGAAGCTCACAAGAAAGCGGGAGTCGAGTTTCCTGTCAACCTGCTGTGTTGCTTCGAGGGCATGGAAGAATACGGCTCCGAGGGCCTCGACGACTTCATTACTGCCGAAGCCAAGAAATACTTCAAGGACGCCGACGCCGTCTGCATCTCCGACAACTACTGGCTCGGCACGGAGAAGCCGTGTCTGACGTACGGCCTGCGTGGCTGCAACTACTACTCGATTGAGATTTCCGGGCCTGGCCAGGACCTGCATTCCGGTGTCTTTGGCGGCACTGCCCACGAGCCCATGACTGATCTGGTGGCTGTGCTGACTAAGCTGGTCGATTCCAACGGCAAGATCCTCATTCCTGGCATCAACGACATGGTGGCTCCGTTGACCGACGAGGAGAAGAAGCTGTATGGGCCCATTGCCTACACCATGGACAACCTGTATGAGTCTCTGGGCGCCAAGACGGGCATCTTTGATGACAAAGAGCGCACGCTGATGGCTCGCTGGAGATATCCCTCGCTCTCCATCCACGGCGTCGAGGGAGCTTTTTCGGCCCCCGGCGCCAAGACCGTCATTCCGGCCAAGGTGATTGGGAAGTTTTCCATTCGCACCGTTCCCGACATGGAATCTGCCGCGGTCAATGAGGCCGTGTACGGCTATGTGAAGGCAGAGTTTGCTAAGCTTGGCTCCAAGAACAGTTTGAAGGTCTTCTGCCAACACGAGGGCAACTGGTGGGTGGCGTCGCCCAACCACTGGAACTTCAAGGCGGCAGCAAAGGCCGTCAAACAGGTCTTTGGCGTTGATCCCGACTTGACGCGAGAAGGAGGCAGCATTCCCGTCACGCTCACCTTCGAGCAGGCCACCGGCAAGAATGTCTTGCTCCTGCCCATGGGAAGCAGCACCGATGCCGCCCACAGCATCAACGAGAAGCTCGATCGCCGCAATTATATTGAGGGTATCAAGCTTCTGGGCGCTTACCTTCACTATGTTGCCGAAGAACCGACCGATGCGTAGCTCGAGAGGACGACACCTATGCAGTGGATCAATCCGGATCAGGTAGCTAGTAAGCACGACACGTATTCAGCGTATCAATATCAATCCCGTAGCTAGCATTAAGCACAACGTTGTCTGCCGATTTTCCAGGGGCCAGGACACCCCCCCACCCCCCACCAAACCCCGCGCACCCCCTCCCCCCCCACTGGGGTTCAATGTCTCATGACCGCGCAGTTGTTGTGTCTGCCCCAACACCCCCAACCCCCCGTGCCCAGCAATGAGTTGCGCCTAGACTGACGAGCCAAGATGGGAAAAACTGGGGCAGGACAAAGCCGCCGGCGGCTTGCACCAGTGGATGCGATCTCCACATCAGTTAAGCGTGAGACCGCCAGTCTAGGCATTCTTGGTGCCATAATGTCGGCTATCGACCTTGAAGGCCGACGCACCTCCGCTTTCCCCAGTAACTCAGCACCTGACTCTCGCCATAAATCTGGGGTTGGGTTCAATTGCCGTGGATGACCAGTATATTAGCATGACCCTCACTATTCATCAAGGTTTGGCGTCTCACTCTCCCTAGAGCTTGTCCCCCATTCATCTGCCTAAACAGTCTACGTACAACGAACCTTAACAATGGCCAAGGGAGTAGAGATGGACCACACCGAAGTCGTGACCGGGGACTTGGAGAACGGTCGTCGACGTAGTTCGGTCAAGGGCGCTGACCGTGCTCTCGACTACGTTGGTGAGGCGCGTGTTGAGGTGACAGAAGAAGACGTACGTCGCCGCCACCAATCCGCCGTCCTTCTTAATACCCGCTTGGAGCTCTGCGTTAACAGCTAGCTCTCTAGGACAAACGCATCCGCCGCAAGACTGACAAAGTGATCCTGGCCATCCTCATGTGGGTCTACTTCCTCCAGATTCTCGACAAATCCGTGCTGGGCTATGGCGCCCTGTTCGGCCTTCAGACCGACACTGGCCTCACGGGCAACCAATACTCCTTCCTGGGATCCATCGCTCCAATCGCCCAACTGGCATGGCAACCCTTCTCTTCCATCCTGATCGTCAAGGTCCCCCACCGCATTCTCATGCCCAGCCTGTGTCTTGGATGGGGCATCGCCCAAGCATGCATGGCCGCGTGCCACAACTATGGCGAACTGCTTGCCGCTCGCTTTTTTCTCGGTCTCTTCGAAGCAGGCTGTCTCCCGCTCTTCTCCGTCATCACGGCCCAGTGGTACCGCCGCAGCGAGCAGCCCCTCCGTGTTGCGGCCTGGTACGGCACCAACGGTCTTGCCACCATTGTTGCCGCCGCCCTCTCCTACGGCCTGGGTTCTATTCACTCCTCCGTCATGAAGGAGTGGCAAATCATCTTCCTCTTCGTCGGCCTCGTCACCATCTGCAGTGCTCCCGTGGTCTACTATTTCCTCGACAACGACATCCCCTCGGCCCGCTTCCTCACCGAGCACGAGAAGGTCCAGGCCATTGAGCGGCTGCGCGCCAACCAAACGGGCACGGGTTCGCGATCCTTCAAGATGGCCCATGTGTACGAAGTCCTTCTCGAGCCCAAGACCTGGCTCTTCATTGGCATGTCCATGCTTCTCAACGTTGGCGCCGCCGTGTCCAACACTTTCGGACCCCTGATCCTGAAGGGCCTTGGCTTTGACAAGTACAAAACTTCTCTCCTGAACATGCCGTTCGGTGCATTGCAATTTATCATCATCCTGTCCGCCAGCTACGCCGCCCAAAAGGCCAAACTGAAATCCGCTGTGCTGGGCGTCTTCATCGTGCCAGTCATCGCCGGCCTGGCCATGCTCTATGTGCTGGATCGCAGCAATTCCGAGCAAGCGCCTCTGCTTGTCGCCTACTACCTGCTCGCCTTCCTCTTTGGCTGCAATCCGCTCATTGTGTCGTGGATCGTCGCAAACACCGGTGGCACTACCAAGAAATCCGTCATTATGAGTCTGTACAACGCAGGCTCGTCGGCCGGCAACATCATCGGCCCTTTGCTCTTCTCCAAGAAGGACGCGCCGGCCTACCACCCCGGCTTGAAGAAGGTCCTGGCCATCTTCTGCACCCTCCTTGTCGTTGTCGGCCTTCAACTTGCCGTCCTGATCTTCTTGAACCAGCTGCAGGGAAAGAAGCGCGTGGCCAATGGCAAGCCCAAGCACCTCAAGGATTGGAGTATGGAGGAGCATTTCCACAAGGCCGACGATGTCGTCACCAATGAGGGCGCTGCTGAGGGTGAGAGCCCTACTCAGAGCGACGTGCATTTGGGTGACAACGCATTTTTGGACTTGACGGATCGCCAAAACGACGAGTTTGTATATGTGTACTGATTTGATTGAGCGAATGAATGAATTTGATTGGGCCGTGCAGCTGGAAACCAGCATGGGCACGCGGACCAAAATTGTATATAGCTCAAAACTGGATTCAAAAACAACCAGGCTTAAAATCACTGGTCCGCTGGCCTGTGTCTGTTAATGACAACAAAAACGAGAATGATGATGACCATGATCTTATTCTGTGGATAATACTTGGGATTGATTATTGAATCATTACCTCCTCCTCCTCCTCTTCTTCTTCCTCTTTCTCAGCTATTGTCGTTAATAGTGTCTATCTGAAGATGAAACAAAACAAACAAACAACAATAACACGATTGCCAGCTTGAGGGATATCGAATCAAAAAGCCCCACCTCTCCTTCTCTATCTCTTTTATTACATAACCTCGCACTTGCCTTCACTCTTTGTATACGCTTCGCCAAACCGATCCACGGCGGCAGCACGCTCATTTTCTTTCTGCTTCTCCTTGACCTCGACTTTGAAGTTGCGCTCGAGGAAATGCTTGAGCTGGAGATCGACATTGTCGCTGTCAGCGGCCAGGACGACCGGGGCGCGGCAGAGCGGGCACTCGTTCTGCTTCTCGCGCTGCATGACCAGGATGCAGCGGATGCAGTAGACGTGGCCGCACGACAGCCGCACGGGCTTGTAGGTCATGCCGTAGCACACGGGGCAGAGGTAGTCGTTGAGCTGGGGGATGATGTGCACGAGTTCGTGCGAGATGGTGAAGCTGGTGACCCTGGCCAGTTCGTCGCTGAGAGCGGCGGCGGAAGCGCGCTCAAGTGCGCTAGGCAGGGCGGCTCGCATATGTAGCGCTGTCTGCTTGTCGAACTTCTTCATGATCTTGGATAGCGCCGTGCGGTTCATGGCTTGGAACTTCAGCAGGCGGAGGAGGTTGTTGTTGATGCGGATGAAGCGGTCGACGGCCGCTCGAGCGTCGTGATCGAGTGTGATCTCGCCCTTTTTGCGCTGTTCCGCCAGTTGTGACAGGAACCAGTCAAAGTGTTTTTGTGCCTGGTCGACGTCTCGTGCTCCCGCGTCGTTTTCGTGCGACGAGACAAATACTTCGGCATCGTTGTAGATTTCAAAGACTTTGCGCCACGTTTCGATTTCTTCCTTGGATCGCTTCTTTCGCGATACTTTGAGCTCGCGCAGGTCGTGGCCGAGTTGTGTGATTTCGGAGTGGATCAGTTTTTCCTCCTTGTCCTGTAGCTTCTCCAGTGATTCAAGTTCCTGCCTAAGGATGTCTAAGAATTCAGACCCGGCTGTTAGCATCACCTCAACCGTCTCAATCGGCTCTTGGTTGTCGCCCGCGTCTTCGCTGCTCACGTCCAGATCATCATCTATCGCGATTTTCTGCAGTGTCTGGTCCTGAGGCTTGCCAAGGTTACCCCGAGACGGGGACACGCTTCCGGCACGGTTTTTCTTTGCCAGATGTCGCAGATGGCTTCGCGTTTCTGGGCTGAGCCATGCGTCCACGGGCGACCCGTCCTTAGGGTCCAGGGCGATGGTTAGCTTGGGGATGAATGTGACATCCTGATCTCCCTCGACTTTGTAAGACAGAATGGGAGGTCCTGTCCCTGACCCGTCGCCTTGAGAACCGCCACCGGCGACATGTTGCCACAACTTTTGCAGGGTTTGCTGGTCGAGGCCGAGACTGAGTAGTTCCTTCCGCACACGCTTAATGCACTTCTTCAGCTTCTTGTAGTTGATGGCCGAGTCAACCCATTCTTGGGGGAACTCCTCCTTGTCCAGAGTGGATTGGTATTGTTGGCCGAACTTCATTATCGCCAGATGTGGGTGTGACTCTCTCTAGGTGTCTAAGATTCATTACCCAGGTTATCACTAAGCCTTATGTTTAATTCACTTCACACAGTGCATCATCCATCATCAAGACCTGCGTTTCATCAATAGATCCACGTTTGTGGTGCGACTGCTCTCCTCTAGGGATAAAAACCCACATTCATCAATATCGTTAAGAGAGAAACTACCATCGGTCTCGCCAGAGTAGGTAGTAGGTACAGAATCAATCGCAGGGTTTTTGTTCCAAAGTGGACCCATCCTGGTGGTCTAAAATTTGGGCCAGAACACGGGCAACTTCATCATGTGCCCCGGGCCAATAACAGAAATGACATTGCTGCCGAGTGAGAAGGCGACCCAATCGCACGCCCAATACATCGCCACCACTCAAATGGCGATGTAAGCGAAAGGTTAGGCCACGTGAGCTAATGCAAAAAATCTCTTGGTCTGCCATCTTGGTGCGCATTGGCCTCCGTCTTCCAGAAAAACACGGACACGTGCTGCTTTGCCTATTCGGGAACGGCCTAGGCTAATTACAGGCGCTGATCGCCGATCGTAGGTGAACCACAAACGGCAAAAATCTAGATTTGCTCCCGAGTGATTTTCGTCGACTTGGTCGAGATGGGCCAGGGACAATCATCGGGGGCAGCAGAGGCAGATGTGCCTCAGAAGGCAGACTATTACGATCTACTGGGCGTGGAGAAGAATGCCACTGACGATGAAATCAGGAAGGCATATCGGCGGAAGGCTCTCGAGTTACATCCTGATCGCAACTATGGGAATGTAGAAGATGCGACCAGGCTCTTTGCAGAAGTCCAGACCGCATATGAAGTGCTCTCGGATGCACAGGAGCGGGCATGGTATGACTCGCATCGGGATGTGCTTCTGCGAGGAGATGATGCAGCAGGCGACGGCGGAAATGAGTTCTCCTACAACATTCGCACCACCACAGCAACTGAAGTGCAGTCGCTCATGCTCAAATTCAATGGCAAGCTTGAATTTTCTGATGCCCCTAGTGGCTTTTTCGGTGGGTTAAATGACTTCTTCAACAAGCTGGCTAAGGAGGAGAGTATTGCCTGTCAATGGGATGATCAAGATCCGTTTGATTATCCCGATTTCGGCTCCAAGGATGATGATTATGATGACGTTGTTCGGCCCTTCTATGCTGCCTGGACTGGCTTCGCGACACAGAAGAGCTACGCGTGGAAGGACCAATACCGACTGGCGGACGCGCCAGATCGCCGAATTCGGCGGCTCATGGAGAAGGAGAACAGGAAGCTGCGAGAAGAGGCCATCCAGGAATTCAATGACTCGGTGAGATCTTTGGTTGCCTTCGTACGCAAGCGAGACCCGAGAGTGCAAGACAACCAAATGTCAGAAGCCGAACGGCAGAAGGTTCTCAAAAACGCTGCGGCCGCGCAAGCCGCCAGAGCCCGTCTTGAGCGAGCAGCCCAGTTCCGAGACATCGATACGTCGGTTCCGGCATGGGCGCGCTCGCAGGAGAAGTATGCACTGGAAGGCGACTTCTCATCAGAGTCAGAAGTCGAGGAGCACGAGTATGAGTGTGTCGTTTGTGACAAGTCGTTCAAGAGTGAGGCCCAGTTTCATGCACATGAGAAAAGCAAGAAGCACCAGAAGCTCCTCAAGCAACTAAAAAGGGACATGCGTCGTGATGGCATCGAGCCAGATCTTCCTGCTCAGCATGCAGATCAAGGTGACGCAGACGATGGCCGCGAAGGTGTCGCTGAGACGCAGGCTGAAGTGGTAAAGGACGAAACTGTACGAGACACAGAGACAAATACAACCCACAGCAAGTCCAAGGACGTAAGTGAAGCTCAGAATGGCGAGGCAGTCTCCGACGCCGACCGAGAAGACGAAGAAGAAGGTGAGGGAGAAGACGAAGAACAAGACGAAGATTATGCCCCACGGAAAGCGGTTGATAGTCGACTTGTAGATGAGAATATAAACGACATCAACGCGGCTACTGTGAAACTGGCGAATATAGGGTTGGATGGTCCCTTAGTCACCACTGACACCGATGGCCCAGCGAACCCCAAGATCGGCAAAGCGAAGCTGAAGCGGGCAAAGAAGGCAGCCAAAGAAGCCGTGGAGACTTCAGCATCCAAGTCGGAGTTCAGTTGTGTGTCCTGCCACGCAGAGTTCCCTTCCAAGACGAGGCTCTTTGAGCATCTCAAGAAACAGCCCTCGCACGCGGCACCTGCCACTCAGATGAAAAACGCTAAGAGAGGTAAGAAGAAGTGACAGCTTCATTCGACGCATTCGGACATTCGTCAAATGAAACTATATATAGCGAGATTGTTCCCGTAGACTTCTCATAAATAGATGGTGGTGATGCATGCTCCCGTGGAGAAGCCGTTTCCACGCGATTGCATTTATAACGGAAAGCCGTTAAGCTCCATTAAAACGAGACGAATGACATGTGCACTTGCGAGGCCAAGTTTGGCAGCCTCAGTAGTCTGTAGCTTGGCTAATAGACCAGGCGAACGGAGCAGGTCGCAACCCTTCTAGAATCGGATACAGCAGCGAGTCAATGAATGGATGAATACGGAGGTGACTTGACACGAGCAGAAACAGCCAGTGTTCTGGTTCCACAGCAGTTTCAAGAGCCAAGAGTGACCACAGGTTAACACAGTAATATTTAAACGAAGAATCGCCGCCGTTGCCAGGGGTTTGTTCCGGCTAACCAGCGATCGATTGGCAAACAGGGGTAATTTAACCTTGGGCCGGAATTCAACTCGCGCTGTCTTCAGCAACACCTTCAAAAGCGATAATACTCTTCCCTCATATAATTATTACCAACCAGCGCTCCTTGCGAGACGTTGTCTATTGACCAGCCAAGATTTCCATGTCTTTTAAGAGTGCCGAGTTGGATAAGTTTGTGTATTTTCGTAACAAAGCGTGTCTCCAAAGTCTGCAATAAACTTCCAACACCTCCCCCTGCGTGGGATGAGGGTAGAAGAATGACAATGGGCCGTACAGCCCGTCGATGTTACTGTTCGGCTGCTTCTTGTGTCCAGAATTCTCAGAAACAATGGAATACACACGCTGTTCGGATCCCGAGTACCAGCTGGAAGCGGATGTTTTGATACTCGAGTATCTCCTCTACCAGGCACTGAAGTCGTTCTTCCAGTCGGTCAACACGCCGCTATCATCAAGTGAGAGCAACAGCGCGTTGAAAGCCGAGCGCATTAATGCATATGATAGCGAGCTGCGCGCATTCGACTTCTTTATGCGAAACTTCCGAGCCCAGCATCCCTCCCACGAGCTCGAAGTGGGAACCAGATGGAACATCCGCCTGCTGGAGTTGGTGCTTTTGTTACAACAGCACAGAGAATACTCGGCCGGAAACCAAGCAGACGACTTTGCCATGTGCGCCGAATCCCGTCAGCTTGAATTACAGGAACGGCGCGACGTGCTACGGCAGCGCCGGACGTGGTGCCGGGCTCGCTCAAGTTCACCGCCGTCGCAAGTTGATAGAAGCGATATTCACATTGAGGACGCCATTTTTCGTGCGTGGGCAGACCATGAGCCAGCGGCAAGGCAAGGTGGCAGCACCCAGCATCATCATTCTCTGCCCTTGTTCGGAGTCTTGCACCGGTTCATGGCCTTGACCGCTGAGATCGCAGATGTCATGGGCACCCTGAAGGAGAAGCTGATGCGACTAGCATGCGACATTATGCTGCAAACTGCACTGCAGGTCCTTTCGTCATCACCCTCATTCTCATCACCAACAACAACTCGGGATGCTTCCGCAAATGCCCCCGACGTTCCTCCCGACTCAGCACTACCGCTCCCCACTCTAAGCGACATATTTGCGTATGGCTACGTGACGGATGATCATCATTCCAACTCCAACCCTTCCACTTCTTCCTTTTCGTCACTTGAGAGTTCTATGAATCAAATGTTCTCTCATATACCCACCCCAGAATCTAACACCCACGACAAGAACAACGGCGAGCATAACGACAACAAATCCCCACTCCCCCCCACCGAGATCCCAGCCTGGACGGCGATGCGACACAACACAATCCTCGAGTTCCAAATCCCTTCCCGCCCGACTAACCACGAAGCCGTGTTCTCAGCCCGTCTGGGACGGCTAAAGCACAAATATCCCTACGCGCCCGTCGAAGCCGCCGTGCTCCGCTGTCTCGAGCACTTCTGGATCCTAAATCAAGATCCGAACTTACGTGGAAAGCCCGTGCTGGTGCAGATCGAAGAGGGTGGTTTGCAGGGGCTCAGTAACGACGAGTTCGCGGCCTTCCTTGTGCGCTGTGGTATTGAGAGTGGCGGCAGCAATAGCAGCAGCGGCGGCGGCGGGGCCAGGTATAGTCCGTTTCAAAGGGAGCAGAAGAAGCAGCCTCGCCATTCACTGTAAGGATGATCGGCTCGGCGAGTACGCTGGATCGATACATGTTGCCAGCGCAGTAATCAGATTCCGAGTCGTCAGAGGTCTAAATTCGTATTGTATAATACTCCGGTGCCCCTTGTTCTCAAGGGAGAGATCCTTTTCGCCTTGGTTCTGAAATTCAGATCTGTCATTCGTTCTATATAGTAGACCCAAAACATCCTCCGTATGTGGGTCGTAAATTTGATGATCTAATCGACCGCCCTTGGCATAGCACTAGATATTTATTTAGAAAAAACGTTCTCTTCTCAATCGTAAAGAATTAATCATCAGGATACTCCGTTGTCACATTCGACACAAACACCCCGCGTTCCACATCCCAGCGCTTGAACCACTTGCCGATCTGGATGGGGAATTTCTGCCACATGGACTCGCGCATGTCATGCTTATTAACACGCCACAGATTAGTTGAGACTGCACTTATCGATCGACCTTGCAAGTAGCACAAACAAGAAAGGAAAAAATGGATCAAGGAACAAGGAGAAAGGACGCGCGACCTACCCGCTCCAACAGCTCGACATTCTCCTCAGCGACGTATCGCAAGCTCTCATCTTCTACGAGGACGTGGTAAAACGGCTGGCGCCGGCCCATGGGTAACATGTCCACGCCGTTCATGCGGATCCACGTCTCTTGCATCTTGCAGTAAGGATCCCAGCCGTAAATGACCGCCAGGTAGCGCCGGCGTCTATGTCGGAAGACTTGGCCCACGCGATATTCAACGATGCTGTTATCGCGCCAGGTGGAGTCTTCGTCATTGTCATTGTCGCTGCCGTTCGCATTGTCGTGATGACCAGCGCCAAGGCTATACCCGTGCGTGACGCTGGCAGGGATCCTTGCACCAAACTCGTCGTCGCGGTGGGTAGCGCCGGATAGCTTGCGTTGCAGCAGGGTAGATTTTGGCGGAGGGGATCGGCGTTTCGGGGTGGGCACTGTGCGATCGCTGGCCCGAAGTTCATGAATGGGAGTGCGGAATGCGTTCGCGTCCGCTAGTTGTTCGGTTAGCGGAAAGATATGTGTCTCAAAGAGGTCGATATCCTGCTCAAAAAATTCGAAAAAGTGCTGCGCTAGATTGGCCAGGTGTTGGCGCACATTGCCTGGGTGGGTACCGGAGGCGAGAGTGGCGAGCGAGAACCACGCAGCGTATGAGGCGCTTTGAGTGGAGACGGGGAACAACGGAGGATGGGGATAGTGGGCAGGCGAGGCGAGGATGTTGTGTACGGCGCGGATAGTCAATTCGCGGCGTGTGGAGGGCGCAAGGAACATGTTTATTTGCTGCTTGGTGGATTCGGGGGCGATGAAAGCGAGTTCGCGGCGCAGACGTGTGATGGGCACAGGTTCGGACGACCTGAAAGGGTCCATGTAGAGGTGTGTCAGGGGAGATGGTTCAACGGAGTTGTTGTCAAAGTCGTCGGGCAGGGGTTGACTGTCGAGATCAAAGCCTGGAGGCGACTTGACGAGTGCATGGACGTGGAGAGGGAAGGAAATTGGTTGGGCATCCAGGCCCAACCGGCGACAGACATAGCAGAAGATGATAGCCGACACCAGCGGCACTGAGTTGCGATTTGTGCTGAAGAGCGACACGCCTAGGAACATGTGGTCGAGCGAGTGGTAGTTTCGATCATCCGATATGCCTACCCAGTCCTTGTCGAGGAGATATCGCGAGATGATAATGGCTCTTTCTCGCGGTGTGGTAGTGCCTATGTCTGGGTGTTCCGCCCGGACCGAGTCGGCATAGAAATTCAGGCGGGCAAAAATCTGTGTCTTGTTGGTAATCCAATAAAAACAAAAGGAAGTCAAAGGGAGGAGAAAATTACATCGTTGATATCACCCTGCCTTCTCTCGCCAAGGATGAACATGTCCAGTGCAGCGAAGGAGAGCTCTGTTCCATTCGGTGCCTCCTCGTCAAGCGAATCCAGTCGCTGCCACTGCTCGACAGCAATTTTCCGGTTCAGACAGCCAAGAGCGACATGGCTCCAATACCTGCGGCCCACTCATCAGCAAAACGGGTCTTAAGGCAATAAGGCTTGAGATAAGAACCTGTGCGCAAGGTGGTATTCTTGGCCTTCAGACCGCTCGTAGGCGTCAAGCAGCACATCCTTGGCGTCGTAGCCCACGGCGAGAATGCTATGGATGTGATCCAATCGATTTGTTTCAGAGCCGATGATTGCATTCAAAGCCCTGGAAGCGGTGACCGAGGAAGCGTGTCGGGCAGCGAACAAGGCCTTCCACCCGACAAATGCCTTGATCCGGAGTTTAGATTCAAATTCGTGTTGATCATCCCAATAAACGAAGGCTGTCTGGCAGTAATGCTTCCATAGTTCAGGCGCGAGTGTCAGGATGTAGAAGCGATGCGACACCCGTGAGAGCGATATAATCGTTGATGGCGGGATGTGTCTCAGCGTCAGGAGGAGTACCTCGTCGGGGAGTTTCAGGATTCCACTCGCTTCCCGATCCACCATATCTGCCAACGGACTCACGATGGTCCGGTGTCTGACACAGACGCGCCGATATCTTTCGTGGGGCAGTGGGTAACAAGGTAGGCAGGACCGGAAAGGTGATGACTTACCATCGTTGTATGCGGGGAATAAAATGGGTGGCGCCGCACATCCTTCCTATTTCGCTGGCGCTATGATCGTAAACTCGTTACACTCCACATGCCTTTGCTATCATCTTCCTCTTGGCCCAATGGTCAAGTGTGGCTTTTCCCGTGAGATCATCGCTATGGATAATACTGGCGCACAGCAAGAAATGACAGTTACTTTTACTTCCGCGCTCGTATGTGTATTCAGAATCTCTGTCTATGCTAGATGACTCAGTGCTGAGATGTCTAACTTGACTGGCTGAACTGGTGTCGCACTCAATTCCTCAAGCAAACTCTTTTTTTAGGTTCTCTCTGCACCACACTCGTCGCTGTCTCTTGTCACCACTGGTACTGACAATATGAGAATGGCTCTAGTGCTTAACCAGACGATGCTCGAGTAGGATCTGTATCTGGGGCCTATACCGTACTGGAATGTGAATGCTGGGCGTGGTTTTGACATCTGTCGACGTCGTTCTGGTTGCTAAGTTGGGCGTTACCTGCATCTCGTTAGGGCTTCAGTAGATCCTCTACCGACACCACCGGCACTTGTTACCAATGGGCTGCGAATTGTACCTGCCTGGGCAGCCAGCTATGCTGCAATAACCTTCTGGTGCGCGATAATAGCCTTCTGGCTCGGGACGATGGGCTTTGAGCCGTCGGAACATCACTTGGAATTCGAAGGCTACAAAACATCTTTGGAAATAGAGTGAGAAATCAGTATGCTATGGAGTCTAGCAAGAAGGATTGTAGAGTAGACAGAGGAGAGAAAGCGGTAGGAAAGCTCCCTTTGTCTGGACCGTAGTTGACAAGGTCAATGGATTCTTTGAACAAAGATCTCATTGAGACAGAACAAAAAAGGGTGGTGACATTCAAGAGTATGGTTATATCACGCAGTCTGCGCTACTAACAAGCACTTCATTACTGTGACAGACAGGCAGGATGGCTCCTCAGGTCAAAGACAAGAACATAAAACAAATGGAATTGTGCCACACAAGGGTCTTAGTCCAGGCATGCCTCGCGAACGTTAGGAACTTGTATTTTTTGTTTTATTCTTTGACTTCCCTCTTCTTGTGGAGGATTGGTTTCCAACCATGTCTTTTTGAAGCTGTAGGTTGGAGCTATAGTCTGCTGACAATAGACCAAATCCCCTGGCTGCCCGATTGTTGGGGGAATATGTTGCAGCTCAATTATATGCATATTGATTTTGGAGGCAGGCAAACAAACATAGGGCCCGTTTCTGGGCAGGATTATCTCGGAGGTAAGGAGAGATACCAAGACTTGCGGTTCTGTACGGCTTTTCTACAACGACAACGACAGATACACAGGTTCGTATGCTGGTATACCTTCAAACTTACGATACCAGCTCATTCAAATACTTCATTGAGAATATTGGCAGAAGGAGACCGTTTAGGAGGTGCCGTGACGATATGAGATATTTGCCAGATTGGTCTCAAGAATGATCGGTGCCGCTGTGGAACAAAAGGGGGTTCAATTTCCTGGATGAGTTCATATCATTCAAATGTCAATCTGGAAAAAAGCAAGTTGAGGCTGTCGCAAGTAGCGGCGGTCGAAGATGCGAAGATGAGTTTGGGAGGAAGGTGGCGTAGTATAGTAAGAGGTTATCCCGGCCGCTAAACCATGTCAGGCCGGTGCCCGGCCATCGTGACTACAAGTTCCAAGGGAGCACCCAGGATTTCGGAGTACTTTCTTAGTCTTTTTAGGCTTCTGGGCGATCCCCAGGGACTCTGTGGACCTTGGTCTTTATACTAAGACAATCGTAATTGCTGTGACCAGTACAAGGCTGGCTCTGCCAGTTTCAGCAAAGACCAGATGTGCGAGATGCACGTTCCGAGGCTGACTATCTATGCACGCCTTTTTGTTATACACTAAACGAATCGCTGGCTTTCACCCATGAAACAGTTGATGGCCTAAGCTCACTTGTACTCATAGAAGCCCTTCCCACTCTTTTTACCCAACCAACCTGCATCCACCATTTGTCTCAGCAGTACGGCTGGGCGGTACTTGCTATCACCGAGCCCACTATGCAAGACCTCCATGATGGCAAGACATGTGTCAAGCCCAATGAAATCCGCTAGCGTCAAAGGGCCCATTGGCACATTTGTGCCGTTTTTCATGATATTGTCGATATCCTCTTTCTTTCCAACACCGGTCTCAAGACAGATGATTGCCTCATTGATATACGGCATGAGAATGCGATTGGCTAGGAAGCCAGGTGAGTCGGCAGAGACTGAAGGAACCTTGCCCATGCGCTCGCAGAACGAAATTGCGGTTGCCAATGTCTGTTCGCTAGTCTGTAGACCTGATATGATCTCGACGCCCTTCTGCACTGGAACAGGATTCATGAAATGTGTAGACACTACCCGCGAGGAAGCTGAAGTATCGGACGGGTCTGACGTGGTCGCTGCTGCAATCTTTGTGATGCTTATGCTGCTCGTGTTCGTTGCTAGGATGGTGTGCTTTGGGCACACTTCAGCTAATTGCTTGAAGATCTTCGCCTTCAACGAGGGGATCTCTGGGACAGCCTCAATGACCATATCAACATCAGATAGGGCCGATATGTCGAGCGCGGTTGTCAGACGCTGCTTGATTGTATCGGCGTCCGCTTCGGACAGCTTCTGCTTCTGAACATCCTTTGCGAGGAGCTTGGTTGCAAAGGCGAGCCCCTTGTCAAGGGAGGCTTGGGAGTTGTCGACCAAGATGACGGGAACTGAGGCATTGCGGGCAGCAACAAGGGCAATGCCGAGCCCCATCTGCCCGGCCCCTATGACGCCGAGTTTCTTGATTTCCAGGGCCTGTGACGAGGACATAGTTGGCGAGGTAGAAAACTGGCGATTTAGAGACGTCAGACGGGCAGCTGCCGAAGAGGCCGGTCTCGAGCTAGACATGAGTCTGCTCCCCAATTTTGCGATGTTGCTCATGGAGAAGGATGAGAGGTGACTAGTTGGCTGGAAGGACAAATCCAGGCAGTGAACAGTGTCGGGGTTGAAATATTCCAATGCGGAGGGCGCGACGGTTTGCGGCCAGCTCCTGCCGGAACATTATCGCCCTCGGCCAAAGTCCTTGGCAGACGTCAGGGCGGCTATGGTGTATTGTGGCACACCTAACCCCATTTACGCGTCGCGACTCGCGATTGACTCGACGCGTAAATTTGGTGATCCGCGCCTGCCAGCAGCACCTATTCAGACACCAGAATTGGTGTTTCCTGTGCTCTTTGCGCATTCAAAGCTCGCGATGGGGGGCTATGACCCATTTGAGAAGACAGGGACTGTTGATTTGGAGGTGCGGGCTTACGTATACAGTCTCGTCAATGCTGTACGTTCTTCGCGACGACGTTCCCCATTCCCCTACTTACAAAGTATTAGCTTGGTGGAAGCAGCGCCGATGAGGATGGCCACTATATTCTCGGCGATGATGCACTGGCCTGTTTACGAGATCTGAAACGATGGCTCAAGCTCTACGACGAGAAGCTCAATCGACTCGATGTGGCGCGGTGCCTAGCAGAAGCCAAGTTGGTTACAGGAGACCTCTTGCCCATCCTTACGTCATGGCCGGAAGACGGAAGGAACGACAGACTGAGGGCACGAGTTGCTTTAGCATGTTTGGAGCTTCTAGTGCCGTTGACTTGGCCAACGGAACCGAGCAGTGAGATGACGATGAACCATCACCGACATATGCCCTATATCCAGCAGTCCCAGGTGCTATACAAGGCCGCAGTCCTGAGCTGGGACTCTTGCCGCATTCTGCGGCAGGCGATTAGGATTGCATTGCCTTCTATTGCATTGCCACGTGATCAGAGAACGGCGAGAGACGAGGGGATCATTAAGTTACTCCTGTACTTCCTCCGGAACATTGCATCCATCAGACAAGTCCCCAACCTGCCCAGCCAGGGTCTGGAGATGGAACTCTCCAGGTCGGCCACAATTGATGCATTTAGAGATCAGGACGTGTTTGCCTTGCTGCTGACCATCTGTTCCAACATTGGCGACGATTTCAACTTGCAAGACGTCATCCTTCTTGAAATTCTGTTCAATCTTGTGAAAGGAGTGGATGTCAAGAAGCTCTGGATGACTAAATCTCAGCGAGATGGCCACGAGTTCTCAGAACTGAAGGCTCGTCTCGGTGCGGAGCAGCACACTATGCGAGAGGCCAAGATCAATGCGCCCAGTCGACACAGCCGTTTTGGCGCGATGATCTGGGTCAAGGGAGCGGATGGGAAGATGTCTAGTGTTTCCGGCCAAGACAGTCTCAAGGACAGTCGTGCTTTTTTCAAGATCGACAAATCGAAAAAATGGACCAAGCCGCAGGCAAGACTGAAAGACAACCAGCACACTATGCACGATTTCAACCGTTTCGAAAATTTGACTGACTCCGCAACCGAGAAGCTCCGCAACTTCGTCGAGGAATTCCTCGATTCCGGTTTTAATCCCCTTTTCACCCATCTCCGGAAAGCCATCGAGCGCGAAGCCGAGCGAGTGCTGGATATCAACTACCGTCAGTTCTTCTACTGCGTGGCTTGGTTCCTTGACGCCGAACGCTGCCGCCGCGAGATGAATAAGAATGAAAGGAAGCCTTCGAATGTCACGCACGATTTCTCGGAAGCCGAGTCTTATTCCCTGGTTGCTGCAGTCTTGAATCAGGAAACGTTCATCACTCTTAACCGCTATATGCAAGCATCGATCGACAATAAGGAGTATCAGGACCTAAACGCGAGCATGCGTTGCTTCTCTCAAATTCTTCTGACTGTCCAGGAAATGGCGCAATCTCCGCTTGAAGAAGACCAAGAAATCGCGGACAACATCCAGAACCGCATCTTCTACGAGGAGACAACCCATGACCGTATCGTTGGAATTTTGAGAGGCTACAAAGATCAAGGGTTTGGCTACCTAGATGCATGCACAGAACTTGCGCATGTCTTCTTGCGTATGCTTGAGCGGTATTCAAGAGAGAATGTTGACTTGCAGATTCGTTCTAGGCGCAAAGCAAGGCATAGGCGCAAGAAAGAAGCTGCCCAGCAAATGACTGCCGACGGTCAAGAACAAGAAGTTGATAACGACACAGACTCCGAGCACGAAGATCTTGTCGATACTGTACAAGTCAGCAAAGAACGCAAATTCGACTTCAACCGCTTTGCCGCGAAATTCACGTCGCAGAACAGCGTCAACACGTTCACTCACCTACTCACCTACTTCAAAGACCTCAATACCGAACAGCTCAAACGCTGCCACCGCTTCTTCTATCGTGTGGCCTTCAAACAGGATCAAGCTGTCCTTCTATATCGAGTCGACATCATCAGTCTGTTCTACAAGCTGATCAAAGGTCCCGATGGGATGGACCCTAAAAGTGACATGTACATGGACTTTTCTGAATTTAGCCGGCAGTTGTTCAAGAAGATGTTAAAGAAGTTGCAGGAGCGGCCCGAGTTGATGACCGAGCTGCTTTTCAGCAAGATCAACAGCACGCTGTACTACCTCGAATATGGCCGCGAGAAGCAAACCAGTGCGACAACGAGACCGCCTGGAGAGCTTGAAGTGAAACCTGCCCCCGGACGGGATCTTAAGGAGCAGATCGGTATTGTAGTCACGGCGCTAGTGAAGGACGAGAAGCAGAAGCTTGTTGATTGGGTCAAATCAGTGCTCGCAAGAGCCGTGGCTCAACGTACGGAGTGGGAGGCCGCGGCAGTGTCAGGCCAAGAGAAAGTAACCGCTGAAGTTGAGTCCGATGGAGACATTCTCAAAGGCGTTGATGTTGGTGAACCCACAAATATCATTGCACGGCCCGCAGACGAAGAAACGCGGCTTGCCGTGTTCAAGAATGCGCGTCTGAGACTTCTTATGAAACTCTGCGCCTTTACTCTCCTTGGTGATGAAGATACAATGGACACCCCATGGATCATCCCTGGCCAGATTAAAGCCGAGCAACTAAAGGAAGCGAAGGAGGCGATCGAGCAATACGAGTCAAGACTGTGGCAGAGTGGAAATGATGAGGATGGGCCGGAGGACATGCTCAGAAGAGTACACAAGCAGGCAACAGACGCCGACGTTAGTGAAAGCGGCCTGCATGGCACCGGCTTCATCGACGACGATTCTGAAGGAAATGACGATATTGAGTTCGAGTTCCCTGACAATATCCGATCAAAATCGAAACCGAACAAACGTCGCTCGATTCTAGAAGAGTTGAAGAAGCGACGAAAACGAAAGCGAGATGACGACGACTCTGGCGACGATGACGGTCTTGACGATGCTGCGGCAGCTGAGAGACGGAAAAAGCGCAAGGATGCCAACGACGAGCGACGCCGCAAGATCAAATCAGAATTGTATGTCGTTGATTCGGATGACGAAGGAGACCCAGACTTCTTCAAGAGAGAAGAAGAGTTGAGGAAGAGACAGGAGGAGGCAATTCAACGGCAAATGGCGCTTGGCATTCAGGGACAGCAAGCTCAAGCTAAGAAGGTAAAACAGCGAAAGAGAAGAGACACGAGGGAGATCGTGTCTGATGTGAGTGAAGATGAGGGTGACATGGCCACTGTGAGACGTGAGTCACAGCAGGGGGGCAACGATGACGAGCTAGAACAAACTTCTAGCAGCCAAACTGTCAATAAGGGGCTTTTAGACAGTGATGAAGAAGATGATGAAGAGGAGCGGACGCCACCAAGCAGCCAGAGCCAGACAAGCAGCGCCGCGACACTCCCGCTCAAGGAGCTTCCACAGCCGCGTACAGCAGTCGCTGCTACATTGTCAAAACTACCAGAAACAATAGACGTTGAAGTCGAGTCCGACGAGTCCGACAGAGATATGCCTCTGCCGACTGCTAGCCGGAGAAGCAGAGTGCGAAGCGGGTTCATTGTGGACAGCGATGACGACGACGACGAATAGACAAATCCAGTAGTTTCTAAAGGACAATCCTCTTCCAGTTGAGCATCTTACATTCTCTCACTTTCGCATGTATGAAGCCATTCACTCGCTATTCGTATTACAGCAAAGTATGTCCAAACCGTGACAGTATTTCCACCTCCCCTACAAGACCCGTAGCATCCCACACTACTCTGCGATTTCCGCGATCTCTTCTGTATGCTACCACCACCACCACCACCACCACCACCACTACTGCTGCTGATAAAAACACTCAACGGTAAGACCATCGATAAAAAAGGGATTCACCAAGTTGAGAAAGGGGTAATCTGCTAGGCACTGCTTGGTGGCTTACGATTGCCGAAGGAGGATGTGGGCGACGTCGTGGGAGATGCTGTGGTGGTGGCGGTAGTGGTGGTGGATGCTGGGAACTGACGGCGGAGGATGCAGCTGGGACCAGGGATGCGGAGGAAAAGGAGGAGGCCGTAGGACAAATAGAATGGAATGTCCTATAAGCAGAAGGAATGTTAAGCCGAGGGAGACCGGCTTTCGGCCTTTGCGTGCTCGTCGTGGTGGCTTGGACGGTGTGGTTTGCCAGCGGTGAGAGAGATTTGGGTTTTGGTAATGGAGAGTGGATGGTGGTTTTTGGAACGAGGTAGTTCGGCGGTGATTCCGGGGGTGTCAGTGGGGGTTCGATCAAGCGGGCTCTGATCAAGGTAGGGACGGATGGCAGTTTGCCCGGTTCGCCCGTGTTCGTGTTGAGATTTGCGTTAGTGTTGCAAGGTGCCGGTGTTAGTTGTCGCCAGTTGGCGGCAGGACTGGCAGCGGTCGAGGATTGAGCATCTAGTGAGCTTTGTTTTGAAGCCGATTTTGTTGCAGAGTGTTCGTAGGCCTCCAAGAGGTCTTCATTTGCTTGGGTGAATGCATCTGTCCGAAGATGCGCTGTTTGCTTGAGGTACTCAAGTACCTGGTTGGCGTTCTTGAGGGGCTTCCGTGCTGGTTTCAGATTCATGGAAGATTGCACGGGCGCTTCAAGCTCGACAGGAGTATGCTGTAAGGAGCTGGTTCCCTCTTCTGGCAACTCTTGCAATGGTAGTGGTAAGATCTGAGTAGCTAGTTCTTCAGTGAGTCCGAGAGTATCCATGCCGGCATCGAAACCCTGAAGAACAAGCCTGTTATGCTCATGGACCATTTCCTTTCGTCGGTTTTGGATTGTGACAAACCATATACGCTCGGTTGCCACAACGTGATGCAGTTTCTTGAGCCTACGGCGATGTTGTTCTTCATCAAGCCTCTCTCTTGATCGGTGTGAGCGCAAAATGCCCTCAAGCTCCATACTAGCTGTCTTTTCAAGCTTTTCTAGTTCGATTTGGTGCTTTGCTTTCAGGCTTTGACAGGCATCTGCTTGAAACTTGGCGAGTTCATCGTACATTCTCTTCTCTCTAATCTCGCTATTTGGCTTGTCTTTGAGATACAGCTGAATTTGCAGGAAGATGTCGTCCTCTTCAAATTGGTGTTTGCGGGCCAGTGCTTGCAGCTCAGAATCCTGCTTCGCTTTTAACCTTTCCTTACGCTTCACGACATTGTGGTCGATGTTGGCCTGCAATTGTTCGGCTTTGGATCCTTTCTGCTGCTCAAATTGGTCACGGAGTTGCTGCTCTTGGTGGCGCTGGTGATCATCGAGACTAAGGTACTGGTGATAGATCATCAAGGCCTGAAGAATGGCATCGGCCTCTTCTTGAACAGAAAGCCGCAGAGCCTCGTGCAGCTGGCGCTCACTAAAGGGCGTTAGTATAGATTTGTCCGCAGATAAAATTACAAAGCTGAGGCAGTCTGCTTACGCTTCCTCTTCGTCCTGCTGGCGCTGCTGTTCTTCTTGCAAACGAATTTGCTCAAGTCTGGCGAGCTCAGCTTCTTCTTGCTGAAGTTCAAGTGCTCGCTGGGCTCCCTGCTGCAATCTTCTGCCTTAGTCTTCCCGGGCAATTTGTTCAACCGCAGCCATGGCTCTGGCTACTTCTTGGATCTCGCGCTCTTCAGCCTAGAAGCAGTTAGGATCTCCAAGCCGGAATGATGATAGGAGTCGAAGATGCAAGCAGCTTGGGATCCTCTACTTAGGGTACACTCACGGCAGACCTCTCGGCCCGGGTCCGACGAAGGGAGGCTTGCCGATTAGCAAGATCGGCTTCTGTACAGTGACATGTTCGCCATTTCGCGCCACAGATGTAGCAAAATTGGGCTCCGCATTTGCAGGTAATATGACGGCAGCCAGTCTTTCGTTCAATCAAGGTTCGACAACTGTAGCATCTTTTCCAGCCTTCCAGCTCCGCAATGTCGAGGGTTTCTTACAAGCCAAAGTCCCGTGGACAGTCGCCTTTCTTGTGTGCTATACCACGGCAGATGCTGCAGATTTTCATCTTGCAATCGGGACACGTCTGGGCCTTCATGCGATCTGCCTGCAGCTTGTTTGGCGGGATCCATTTCGTGCACGCAGTGTTCGGACAGTACCTATGTAACATGCTCAGCTGGTGCTCTGGAACATGGTTTAGACTACTCACCATCTTCGATTAGCCGGGATAGAGTACTCTGCAGCCTTCTCCTTGTAGAGTTCTCGCTGCTTTGAGTCTAGCGGAATAATGATAGTCTGCGGTGGGATTTCCGTAAGGCAACACTTAGTGGGAAACGCAGACTCGTTCTGCAGAGCAGTGATAACGAGCACGCTGAGGCAATGCTTGCAGTAGTTGTGGCTGCATGGGACCTTGATGAGCTCCGACGTAGGAAATTCATCAAAACAGCTGATGTATTCTGCAAGGACAGGCCTCTTTTTGTGTTTGGCATCCTGAATATCATGCTTATGCCCTAGCGTCTTAACTCTATCGATCGCCAACTTGACGTCGGCCTTGACTGATTTGACGGCGGACAACTTTCGCCCCAGGCTGATAGGTTGTGTTCCGCCGGTCAAGCTTGATCGTGTGTTTTCCTCGTCCGGGTGGTATGGTGTCGATAATGTACCTGATCTAAGATCGACCTGTTGTTGTTTCACATCCCCGGTAGCGGGGGGAGCACTGAAGTTAGGGCGTTGAAGCGACCAGTTAAGGATCTCAACAAGTTTCTGCACGAGATTGGCATTGCTTGGTAGGCTGAGAAGCTCAGTTGGCGGATTGGTATCATGCCAGGTTGCGTCAAGATATGGAAGCTTGCCGTTATTGAGAGCAGTCCACCGCGTAGGGACGTCGACTCTGATCACAGCCTTCTTCACCTCTTGCGTAGTTGCATCTGCATTTTGTTGCATATCGTGTCTGACAAGAACGAGGCTTGTTCAGGGGTAAACACACAGCCCTGGGTCAGTCAGGGGTATGGATGGGTCTGTAACGATATCTGAGAGCCCACAGAGCAAAGTAGAGAAGAGATGGCAGACGACGGCAAGTCATACATATAAGAGACTTACTGTGGGGTCATTACCGCGCATTCATAGTATAGGATAACAGCGATCCTGCAATAACAGTCATCTAAGGCATTGTTTGATACACCGAACGACTGTACCTAGTAGTAGGCAGAGTTCCGACTTTAGGGTGAATGCGCCCCACGAGGCGGCGGCTCGAGAGGGTTAAAACGTACAGCCCAAGTCAGGTTAATCCGCTTGGCAGTGTGCATATATTAGCCTCTGAGTCAGCCTAGTTCTGTCCACGTGGCCAAATCATAGCTCTATACTCCCCGTATCCTTGTCGCTCAAAGCCCCGTAGCCTACTGGAACACATATTCGAGGGCAAAGGATGAGACAATTCAGATCACAAGTCCAGAAAGGCCAGGAGAGCCAAGTTTATGCCTTACCACCGGCTCCTAGGAACCTCAACCTCACACGGAGTAAAATCTACTCGACTTTCAACAACGCCCTTGGCCTGGGCTCTGAGACCAGAGAAAAGGGCCTGGAAATTGAAATAACTGTTTTCAACAGAATAATCACTGTTTCAAATATGAACAAGACCACCCTAATCGCAACTGTCTCCGTTACAAAACACCGCGAGAGGCCGACAGTTGATGAGGAATAATCATGATGAATTCAATAAGGCGATCATATTGAAGGATTTTCATGACCTTCAGCATAGCGACTTCCTTTTTGAACATATCTTTGATATCGAACATGTTGGCTTCCCTGTCCCAGTCGTAAGTGAATTCTTTTCAATTCATATATTGGTTTTGTCCTACTGCCTGGACACAACCAGCCTGCAGTTTTCCAGAAAATGTTGGGATGCTTCAAGTTACCGGTGTAATATGCATGGGATGAAACAATTTCTTCACTTATGAAAGCAATTGGAAGGATGTCTCGTTTACCACAATGTTTATCTTTATCTCTCTCTCCAAAATCGGCGCCAGGAAACTCCATTGCATGTTAGCGAGGTCGTCAATGTCGGAATCATATTTTGTCCACTCCCCATCCTCAAAGGCCTCCACATTTCTGGGACGTGGGTGCCCTATCTGGAACAGATACCTGGCTGAGATGCAGGTGCAGCTGATTGTTAGGGTATCTGTTTGGCCCTGGGTGGAGTACCATGGGGTGCTCAGGCAGAGCTAAGTGATGTTCAGCGGTATTCACCCATCCTCTAGGACAAAACTGTATATGGTAATGAGGCATTTCGTTCTCGAGTAATCTAGGTATGTCGCCACAGAATGATCGCTGTAATGCGAGCTCGGAGTTCCCAGGGAATTGGAACACCGGTAGCTTATTTCAAAATACACTATTAGGCAGACCTAGAGAGAGGGAAGAGGGGAAGAGAATGTGAGGAGGAGAGCAGTGGAAAACGTAGCATGTTGCAAATGAGGTTACTTCTGACAACATGCTACCAGACAGTTACTGTAATTAAATTCCAGCCAAATTAGAGCATGTGAACAGTGACGTCATAGTCGTGTTAGGGTTACTAACCCTTCTCATCGTGTTGGCTAAGTCGGCGCCTGCCGCTTTCGATTGGATACTTGAGGTGTGATAAGGATCTGCCACAGTGTAGTACAAGCCACATCTTCGGGCAACCCCGATGGACAGAAGAAATAGGAATTTAAGAAAGCTTAGATTCTTGTCATATTGGATATATAATGGTGGGCTAACACTCTGATTTGAAGCTTTCGGATTCGTTCATCATGGCACATCAAGTGGTCTACTTTGGACGCTTTGTAGACACGCCGGTACTCGACAACCTTCGGATACGGACCGGTGCTTTGCTTGTAAGTAGCCAGGATGGGCGAGGCATTATATCTAGAGCAGACTGGACCGTCACCAGTCCGAGTGAAGCGGCCAGCAAACTCGGCGTTGAGGTGCCCGTGATCACCTCCAAGGAAAACGGGTTTTTCTTCCCTGGCTTCATAGGTAAGTCCCTCGCCAATGTGACAGCCCAAAGCTTTCTCGATTACTGACCAAGTCGTTCCAGATACCCACATACATGCCTCTCAGTATCCCAATGCTGGCATATTTGGCAAATCGACTCTCCTGGACTGGCTGACTACATATACTTTCCCGCTTGAATCATCCTTGGGCAGTGCTGCATCCCCCTTGTATGCCAACAGCACGACCCCCCCCGATCCATTGTCCCGAGCGAAGGCCGTATACAACCGCGTCATCTCCGCCACGATCGCCCATGGTACCACCACAGCCTCGTACTATGCCACCATCTCAGTCCCCGCGACCAATATCCTCTCGACAATCGCCTTTGAGAAGGGCCAACGAGCCTACATCGGACGTGTTTGCATGGACAACCCAGCCACCTGTGAGGAATACTACCGCGACGACAGCACTGAGCAGACGATCCAGCATGAGCATGAGCACATCAAATTCTGCGAATCACTCGATCCATCCGGTGAGCTGCTCGCACCAATCGTCACCCCTCGCTTCGCGCCATCATGTCTCGCGAGTACGCTCACGGCGCTAGGCCAACTTGCTAAGGAGAGAGACCTGCGTATTCAGACGCATATTTCCGAGAATGTGAACGAGGTGAAACTAGTCAAGGAGCTGTTCCCCGAGCAGGACTCGTATACCGAAGTCTACGACACGCACCAGCTGCTCACGCCCAAAACCATCCTGGCACATAGTATACATCTGCAGCCCTCTGAGATCCAGACTATCAAGGTTCGCCAATCGAAAATCAGTCACTGCCCAGCCTCCAACTCGGCACTGGGTTCAGGTTTCTGTCCCGTCAGGGTGTATCTAGATTCAGGCCTGGATGTCGGCTTGGGCACTGATGTAAGTGGGGGGTACTCACCTAGTATTCTCGAGGCTGCTCGCCAAGCGTGCCTCGTGTCGCGTCATGTTGGCTACATCCACGGCGGAGACAGTCGGCACAATCTATCCGTCAACGATGCTCTCTACTTGGGCACGGCGGGCGGTGCGAAAGTAGTCGGGATGGAGGG
This sequence comes from Chaetothyriales sp. CBS 132003, assembly GCA_003709865.1. Taxonomy (NCBI): domain Eukaryota; kingdom Fungi; phylum Ascomycota; class Eurotiomycetes; order Chaetothyriales; species Chaetothyriales sp. CBS 132003. The sequence goes on along the minus strand of QRBJ01000043.1, from coordinate 87,798 downwards.
CAAGCTGGGTGCTTTCGAGGAAGGTATGCTGTGGGATGTCCAAGAAATTGACTTGGGAGACCTCAACGAGAAGGGTGAGCAACTGGACGACGGCGCGGTGGATATATTCGGCTGGGAGAGCTGGGAGAACAAGGTGGCAAAGTGGGTGTGGAACGGTGACGACAGAAATGTGAAGCGGGTGTGGGTAGGCGGCAGGCTTGTTCATGAGAGACAGAAGGCATGATGAGAAATGCTGAAGGGATTTTGACAGAGCTGAGATTTCTGCGAAGGTGCCACACAACTCTTATGCCTCCGATAATACGACCCCCAAAGGCCAAACCTTTATTGCAAGGGGATATAGGATGACATTTCGAAGAATAATTTGAGTGTGATGCCATATTTTGAAGCAGATTTAGGGAAGATCTACCTATGAGGCGTCTATATTCCACGATGCCTGTACTATTTACCCGATCAACAATTGAATCGCTCAGGGGTCTTTTGCTTTTGCTTCCCATGCCCGTCGTCAGCTCCTCAAAGGCGGTAGCTTGCCACAAATTCCTAGAAGCTGGTTGGCTCGTGCCCAGAGTACCTTTTGATATTCGTGATATTCTCACTGGAGAAAGGTTAGGGGTAGTGGTCCTTTTGGAGCCAGGCCTCCTGCGTATCAATCAAATAGTGGACAATTGGGGCCGGAACTTCGGCGCCGAAGAATTTGGCGTATTCCTCGTTAGTTGGTTGTATGATCTTGAACTCTTTGCCAGCGACTTTCTGAATGATGTCCCATTGTTGATCCAGCGTGAAAATCTTCAGTCCAAAAAGGCAGACAATCTCCTTGGGTTCACTAGAAGGCTGAGACTGCTGCACAGCTCCTTTGACTGATACTGGGTCAGAGAGATAGGCTTTGATACGGCCGTAGTTACCGATCTCCTCTTCTTCCTTGCTGGTGGCAGGGATTGCTTTTGTTGGGTTTCTCATAGCCAGCCATACTTTCGCACCTCGCTTGTGCGCCTCGACTGCTACAGCACGGCCTAGACAGCCTGTAGGACCAAAAACTATAACGTTCTCGGGCAGTTGTGAATGATAGTGTCAAGCATGTATCCCTTGTTGTTACATACTAAGTTCGCATCCCTTTTCGGCCAATACATCTGAGTTCCCATTTGGTGACAGATCGTACTTCGTCCGAATACATAGCTTACCCCAATTCTGTACCGAGTTCACACAGAGCCGTCGTGCTGTAACGAGCGGGTGTTATAATACCGTGATGGTAGATTCCGCAATCTTGCAATGACCCAGGTACTCGAACCCAGGAATGGTCTCGGAGGTATCGGAATGACCTCCAAAATCCGGTCGACTTGTATATTGTCAAGGTTCTGAGTTGGTCGCCTGGCCGTTTTAATAACAGCCTCACTAAATACCAGACACTAGTCAGGTGCCTAGGAGCTCGGCTCGTGGTTCCCAGAAGAGAAAGAGTACTGTGGGACGGAAGGAGAGATTTGGGCACATGGATGTCAACAGAAATCTGAAGCTACTTACTGGGTATATCAAGACGCTGCTTGAATGGTCCTCTTCCCAAATAGCATGAGCCTTCTCTCAGTTAACAAGTAGAGAAGCTCCGTCGGAGGAAGCTGGCTTGTCCTAGTTTCGGTCACATTTACCGATCAGCTGTTTTGGGACCCCAGCTAACTTAGCCTGGCCCGTGAGGGGATTTAGTGCGATGCATACTGTACCGGGCCTTGATCAGCTAATTAAAAGCAGCAGTCCGTCGAAACTCCCAGAATACACCGTTGCCTCCACCGGTATTTGCGTTACTGCGGGCAACGACTTCATACCCCAAAACGCCCTCAATGAAGCATTCAAAGAGACCTGGATTTAGGATTAATCCACTACGGGCACTGACATGACTGAAGTGCTCAACAACCAGTGTGTCATAACTGGTACCTGGTCTAAGACATGATGCAAGAAGGGTATACCGCAGCAGAGGGATCTTCTCTCGGGTGAGTGGATCGGCGCGAGACCATTTGCTGAAGTAATCGTGGATGAGCTTGAGTGACGGCTGGTGTGTTGACTGGAGGACTAGGCGGTCGGGTAGGCTGTGGATGTTCGTTGTAACTGGAGTTTGGGAAAAGGACTCACGGTTACTTTCGTAGCGGAGGTGAATAATGTGTGGAGTACTGCGAGAAAATAAAAGGTCGGGGCGGGGAAGAGCAGAAAGTATGGGAACCGATGATGGGATCGATGGTTGACGACTTTCAAATGTTGTTGGGGAGTGAGAGGAAATCATTAGGGAGGAGACTGGTGTCAAGATCGGCTGCAATTGGGTAGAGTCAGAGGCACATTCGTCGTCTTCTTCGAGGTTTGATTGATTGGGCACCGCAGAGAAAATGCTGTCCAGGTCCTGTAGTAGCTGTGTACTTGAGGTTGGTGCAACTAATGGCTTGGGGGGAATGATAAGAACGAATACGTGATAGTCTGAAAACCTGATCGCGCTGGTCTGACTGTCAATCGACTGGGGTTGGCAGCTTCTTCCCGGAGCAAGGTTCAAACCTCTCAAAGCCACTTGAACGTTCACTCTAATCTCCTGGACAGACTCTAACCTCTCGAGCAGTTGCTCCGTCCAAGACGAGGATTCATCGTTGACCTTTGACGTTAGCGCATCACAGAAAGACGTTATCTGGGATACGACGTTTGGGACAAAGGTTGCCTTGTCTGCGAAATTTGGTTCGCATTCATTCCAAAGCAACGCCCAGTCAATAGTGCAGTGGACCGGGAATCCGATGATATCTTTGAGGCACTTTAGCTGTCGTTGCAGGGGACCTTTTGGACTCTCGAATATGTCTCGCACATCTCGCCTAATAACAGCGGGTCTCACGACAAAGTCAGCCTTGCAGTTTATAGGTGAATGGGGATGTGAGAGTCTACCTCACAGTGGGGCCATGGTAGATGGGGGCAGATTCATATCGTCTAATGAGACCGGCTAACTCCGGGGGGCCGCGGCCGTTTATGTAAAGCCAATTTCAGTGCATTAGTCATTCAGTAGACAGCAAACCTTGGCGATCAATAAATCCCACCTTGGACTAACTCCTGGATTAACCTCTTCTAGGGGTTGTTCAACAGCACAGTAGGTGGAGAGTGGTGTCTCCTTGGCTGGCGGGTTGGAGTACAATTTTGGCTTGGTAACGCCTTCCCCGATTTAGGCACTCTCCTTGGCATCCATTCCTAATTAATGACTCTCGGCAAGGATCTTTGCCCCACTTGTTTACGCCAAGTATCACGTGAGGTTCTCGGCTAATCAGTTCTCTACCTAACACGCTCTATACCACCAAATTGTTCTTTTGAATTGGAAAAGTACGGGGTAAACTTGTATAAATAAGGGAAGGCGACGCCGAGCCAAAATTTACTCAAACCAGCGGGCCAAGGAGATAGCTCGGAAGGCAAAATAGAGGCTAACTGGCCCAGGGTCTTGCTCGCCTCTTGGCTCGCTTCATCGTGCCCAAATCGCGGTGATTAGTCTTCCTAGGCAGGAGACCTGGCAAGCAAGATGGTCGAAGGATTCTTAGCCGACACCGGCGTGGCCAAATGCGGAAGCTAAAGGAGGGAGTCTGAGCGTACAAGAAACACAATGACTGCCCCTCTACTTCATTCGTTTTCCCTTTTTCTGCCAACCAACATACCTAGATTGATGGAGCCTGTAAGCACAACATGGCAGCCAATAAAACCACTCTGAAGCCTGCAGCTGAGAAGCTATCGCTCGCGGTCAGAAAAAATGGTAAGTAAATAGTCTGATAGCTTAAGGTAGACAATGCTCACTGCATCATAAACAGTGCGCGACGAGTGGGAGGCTAAAAGGCCTGGATTTGAACAAGAACTTTCGGACTTGCTCGGCGAGCCATGGACTATAACTACAAACCCAAGCCTCATATATGCCAACGTCGAGGACTCAGCATATCAAAGTCGAATTGGCGAGGTGATATCGTGGTACATCGAGAGACTTGTAGATAACGTCAAGCAATTCGTGAGCAAATTCGGCGACGACGGAAAGGCGGAGCTCAACTCCGCCATCACACAGCATGTCGTCGACCTTGGCCCTCAAGATTCGACCAGCTTCACCTACGGCGGACTCGTTGTTGAGAATGGCGTCCTTAGGTTGGTGTACGCTGCACCGCGCTCCTTCGCGGCGAACACCAACAGCGTAAGCCAGGACATTGCAGGAGCCTTGAAGACTGCCAATGCAGCTTCAGACAGTGGCAAAGCATACAACCTTGTGGCTCGCAATGGTGTGAGAGATAACTATGACAGCAAGGTCGACGAGGTGCGGGAGAAGATCGCGTGGTTGGTTGGGGTGAAAGAAATCAAGCTGGCGCCTCATTTCGAAGAGAATGCAGCGGCGCTGAGCAAGAGCAAAGATGTAAGTTGCTAGACGCTCTGTTACCGACCTGTTCATAAGCTGACCACGCGCACATGTAGAGCCGTGACGACTGGGATAGAATTCTTGGCAAGGCAACTCTTGACTATTTCGAGGGCTTCGCAGATCAATTGACTCGCACCGGCTTCGCAAATGACGACATGCTGCAGGAGGGATTCCAAGAGGCCATAACCATGAATGAGATTGCTCTGCGAGTTGTTGACAAGCTGGAGAAAGGTACTTACAACGAAGTGGTCGTAAAGGACGGTGTGGCTGTCCTTCAGACGACTCCGAAATACTGGTGGGCAAATGTCGGTGACATTGGATCAAACATCCTAGATGTCTTGTAGTCGAGGAAGTAGATATCAAAATAGGAAATTCCTCTGTAGTTGACTAGTGGCAGTAGCCAGATCTGGAGCTTATTAGCAGTTGAATCGTTCCCTGGTGGTAGTGTGCAGCAGCCTTTCTGTCTCACTTGTGATCCTTTGAACCTGGTTTTGACTCCAAGGATAATAAGACTATAGATACAGAAATTCGGCAGTTGTGGTCGGGCAGGCTGGTTGGCACCCACACTGGGACGATACTCGCAGTGCCCTATATGCTCGCCCTCCTCGGCGCCATTGTTCTTCGCAATCCCTTACTTTCTTCGCTGTCGTCCTCCCATCCACCCAGTCCTAGCGCCTTGAGCTCGCCTGTCATTTTCAGCTTCGCCAGATACTCCTTGCCATAGCTGTAGCCGACAGCGTAGATCTCATCGAACTTGCCAAACTCCAGGGTCCCATATGCTTCGATTGGCGGACGCATGTAGAGCACGCCGGGGGTGGTCTTCGCTCTTTCAAGAGCATCGACTGAGCTGACATAAGCAAGACGCGCCTGTATGTCAGACAGCGTGGGAGGGTTAGGGATGGTTGAGAATGGATTCCATCGATTGAACAGCGTCCAGAATCCAGACAGTGAATCGCCGAAAGATTGGGGAGTATCATCATCTGCGCTCCCAACATCGAGAGCAAAGACCAAGTCTGCTCCAAGGCTCTTCATATGAGCAGTTGTCAGATTATCAATATAGCCACCATCGAGCAGCATGCTTCCGTTGTCGCACATTGGTGGAATAAGGCCTGCCAGTGACATGCTCGCTCTGACATAGCGCCATGCGTAGCCAGAAGTGTGTATTTCAGGTCTCGACTTGCTGATGTTCGTTGTGTTGCAATAATACATCAGCCAAAAGTCCTCGATCTGTGAGTCGCCAAACGTCTTGAAGATACCCCGATTGAACTCGTGACCAGTTGTGTAGGAAGATGATGGGTAAGTGAGGTCAAGGGCGAATCGCCACATGCTGCCCATTCGGCCTGCGAATTTCTTGGCGCGCCCGTACATGGGCACAACATCGCCATCCCGTGCCAGCAGCGCTCCCATGAATGCGCCTATCGACGTGCCGCCGATGATATCAATGGGTATACCCGCCTCTTCCATAGCACGAATAATGCCGACGTGAGCTATGCCTCGTGCTCCTCCTCCACCAAGTACGAGGCCGACTGACTTGCCACAGAGTCGGCGTGCAAGTCGATGGAAGTCGCCCTTGAAGGGTGTATCTGCGGAATAGATTGGAGTCTGCCGAACACGACGCGAAGTGTATTTCTGTATCTCTGCCTGCAAGACTTGTACCCGTTGTCTGATGGCTGTGCCTATACGTCGAGGCGGAGACAGTGGTGTTGCTTCAACGCTCCCTCGATAAGTCATCTGAATGTGGTGATGGCTGCCATTGATCCACATCCTATTTTGTAGCCACTTTCTGGTGAGCCCGGGTGGACAATAGCGCTCGGGATGAAGCAAAACAAGCTCCTTTCGAGAGGTCATCTTCATTCCAAGCAAAAAGCGTTCATACTCACCAATACTTGGTGAATCTTCAGCAAGGCCCACAAGCAAGATGCAATCGGCTTGAGTAATGCAGGTCTGAGTCCACAGCGCATTCACGTTGGTGTCTGCAACATAGAGCACCATACCATACTTTTCTTCCAAATCAGCCAGATACTGTGCCAGTTTAAGCCGACCCATGCGACTGAAGGCGTGGCGACCTAGGTGATTCAATACTATCGCTTGATTGAGAAGTGTGACACCACTTGGAATGCCGACTTGCGTCAAAGCTGCAAGTAGGCGGCTGCCAAAATCGATCACTGGTACTCCTGCCCTGACTGGGAGGATGGCAATTGTTCTAAGGTTCAGTGTCGATGTCGACGAGTCCGACAAAGCCGCGCGCTTTCTCTCCTGGTGCAGCTCATTTCCATGTTCTTCCACGAGTTCTCGCATACGTGACGCGATGATCTTGGAAAGCTGTATGGTAATCGAAGGATGCTCTTGAGCGAGACTGTCGAAAAGGGATCTGGGAAGCTTAGCCAGCTCAGTATCACGAATTGCGTGCAGTGTTGCTGGTCTGGTGTTCTCGGTCATGACCTCGAGCTCGCCAATGCTATCCCCTTGACCGTATTCACCTGTTACTTTCATGGTACCATCTCCAAGCTCGCGGACAGATCGTAGACGTCCATTCAAAACAATGTAGATGGCGTCACTCTCATCGCCCTGGTGGAATATGACTTGGCCGGCGTTGACTTGCACCCACTCCAGTGCAAAGTCGATGTGAAGAATCAACCGGGGTATCAAGCTTGTTAGACGCTTAGCCATCGTCAACAACACAATTGGAAATTTCTCCGCGGCCCGCTCGAGGGCCGCTCGAGGCAGAAACCCAACGTAGACATCAGTCTTGGCCGTGACGTCCGTGAAGGACCTTGATGAGGACATGGTGCCGATGTAGCCCGCAATGCCCCCAGGCTTGACGAGGAACAAGGACTTGTGATTCTGTCGGCGAGAGTCTCTTGTGGAGCCAGGCATAGATTGGGCCCTCGACCCAGTTTTTGACCGGCGAAGCTGAGGAAAAGCATCGCCATGCGAGTGCCTATCCTTGGGAGAGGTGGAGAATTTCTTTCTGTCCTCCTTTTCGTCCACCGGAATAGTCACATCTAAGAACCCGTCTATGACGTAATAGAGGCCAGGATTTCGTTCGCCCTGCTCTACCAGTAGCGAGCCTTTGGGAAAGAAGACGATCTCAATCTCGTTGATAAGCTCCTCTCTCAGGGTCCGACCTTGACTCAAGCTTGCCAACGAGGCGGAGATACTTTCACTCTCACCATCACCTGAACCTTCGTACGGATCAATGAAACCAAATGCATTGTTGAAGACGGCTGTCTGGCGTTTGGCATCATATGAAACCATTCTTGGGGATTGCTCAACGGAGCCACCACCTCTGCGAGTGGCTTCCTTTGCACTTTCAACAATGCCAAGGGCCTGGATCATGCTCTGCAGGACAGAATCACGAAAAAGTTCGTTTTCGGAAGATGAATCTTGTCGATGGATGGGCCCGTTCTCCAATACTTGATGGAAGAGAGTTGGATCTTCTTGAATCAGTGGGCTGGCTGCAGCATCCAGTCTCAGCTCTGGTGGCTCGATACCTTTCAGTTTTGCATGAACAAAATTGTTACTGGAGGGGCGAGGAAGTGTATGTGATGGTTGGGCGACAGCACCCAGGTCACCCAGACTGACGTTTGCAGTCTTGCCTGTGGCAGCAGTGTCTCTGGGGCCGCCCGGCGCAGTGCGGCCAGATCTGGATGCCGATAGCATTGATGCCAATGCAGCCTCCTTCCTCAGAGAGCTGCTAGACCTCCTCATGCGTAGTGATACAGGGTTGTGCAAAGCAATGCCTTTAGTGATGTCCTCCTCACCGAGCCGATTTCTCTCTTTGGCAAACTGCTCGCGCAGACGATCGAGAGCACTTCCACGAAGATGTGCTGGCAAATCATAGCTCGTGTATTTGTTCATGAGTTTCTCGATCTGCAGGAGTTCAGATGTCAGGCCGAGGTACTGATGGGCAGTGGAAAATGACACCCTCTGAAGGCGGGAGAGGATAACCTGGACGATATGGGCTGTGGCTCGTGGATAGACTCTGGTCAAACGGCGGAAAGCACTGGCGGGAATGATTGCAATGGTCGAGTCGACCGTTGCTCGCGCGACTATATCAGGGTGTGCAGACTCGCGCCGACGCGGCTTTCTGCGTTCCTTTGCAGAAGCCTGTTCGTCAAATGAGGGCTCTAAGCTAAGAGGAGGAACGCGTGCAAGCCTTGGATTCATTGTAGTCCCGTAGGCATCATTGAAGAGACCTGACTCAGTATTGGTAAAAGCGGGAGTGGGCGGGTTGGTCGCGGCCGGGGTGGCCACCGTAGACTCGGGCGTCAGCGAGGCGGCTGTACCCGGCCGGATGCCTGAATCGTCGTGGCGAAGTTTGACGTCTTCGGTAAAAAGGGAGAGGATAGAGAAAAGAGAAGACATAGAGGCGCCGTTCTTGACTTCAGTGAGAAGCTGGTAGCCTTGGTTACCCTCATGGTAACTGTCCTCGTTCTCAAATATCTGATTCTGATCTGACGTGTCCACACGAAGAGATTTGACGAAGATCTGCACCACTCCATCTACGACAAGGCTAAAACCCTTTTCTTCTTCTAGTAGTAGTGTCTCCCCTGCCATTAACTTCCTCGTCTGCATGGTTCTTGTCAACTCATGAAAGACAGGACGTTCGAGGTAGCCAAAGACTTTGATGGCACTGAAGAACTCGTCTAGATAGTTGGACAGCCCAGGCTTGGAGTCTCCATCTTGCGAGTCGGGAAATAGCTCAATCTGTGGCTGTTGTCGCGGCGGCTCTTGGGGAAGCCGGGCATAGACATTGAGGAACCGATATCTGATAAGCCAGATGATTGCCGACACTACAGCCAGAACGATGAGCAGGAGCGTTGTGAAGTTCATGGTGAAGGTCAAGCTCATGGAGAAGAGAGTGAACAGCCATGTCGGAAGTGTCAGGGTGGTAAATGTTACGAGCCAGAGCAGGATACCCACTAGGCCCGTGAGAATAGACGTGGCGAGGCCCAAGAAGCCAGAGAGGATAAGGATGATGGCATTGGGCCCCTTGATGGCCGTTTCGTGCATTGGAAGGAGTGTAGGGACGTTTGGGACCGAGATTGAGGTCATCGTGAAGGGGATCGAGTCACCTGAGCCCACGGGGCATGGCCACCCCAGGAGCAGAGTTTGCGAGGCGCGTGGGAGGCAAATGAACTACCAGCCATTAGTCAACTTGGGGTGTCATGCCTTGTGGCCATTCTCGCTCAGTTCCCACGCACGTGAAGTTAAATGGATCCTCGCTTAACCTACCGCTTTTGCGCACCATCGGAAATCAAATCCGGGGCCAGAGATCAAGTCCGTTGCGCTTTCCGTGTATTTGAAATAATTAGGTCATCGAGATACTGCAGCTTGCGGTACGTGTGCAAGTAAATGTGCAAGAACTTAGAGGATTATAGCGATCACGCCCATCGTGTTGCAGGAGGTGACTTACCATTATTGCGTCACGCAGCTGGACGAAGAGCCCATCTTCCTATCTCTACTGTGAGTCCTGACGGTAGAGCGGCAAGTGGACGAAAAATGAGCAAACGCTGATATGGGCTGATGATCGAGAAGCTACGAACTACGGAATGAGCAGCAGATATAGTGGCTCTGCCAAGCCTAAACATGTGACGTCGCACCTTCCGTGACACTATCGACCTTCTGTACGAATATAACGTATTTGGAATGGATTGATTACACTAGCGACCGGCAGGCTTCGACGCAATTTTATAAAGTGCAAAGTGATCATCGAGTCATTACTATAGTGCCTTCACCGACTGGAAATATCGGTTCGCCATGAGCCTCTCATCACCCTTAACCATGTCCCTCATCAGCTGCAGCTTCTCTTCCTTCGTCATGTCTTGTCCCTCGACTCGAGCCTTCCATTGTTTGAGCATGTCTTTAAGTAGACGGCTGCCCTCTTCAATCTCCTCCTTTGACGCCTCCTCGGGCTTCTCATCTGATGAAGCAGTGTAGGTGAAGTCTTCGAGTTCTTCAGCTTTCCGCCGGGCCATCTTGATAACCTTGTCCGGAAATCGGACGAGCTCTGCGACGTGGATACCAAAGCTCTGGTCTGAAATGCCCGGTTCCACTCTGTACAGCAGTGTAACCTCCCGTCTCTTTTTGGATAACTCGTCCGCTGTGCCATTGGTCTGATCTCCGACGAAAGCCACAACGTGCAGATTCTTCACTGCCTGGGGAAACTTGTCGGCGAGTGCAGTCAGCTCATGAAAATGCGTGGCGAAACAGCCGAATGCACCGATGCGCGAAACAATCTCCTCGCTGATGGCCCAGGCAAGTCCGAAGCCGTCGTAGGTGCTTGTGCCCCGACCAAGCTCGTCGATGATGATGAGTGAGTCTTTGGTTGCACTTTTCAGAATGTTCGCGGTTTCTAGCATTTCCGCCATGAAGGTCGAGACGCCTTTCAGCTGCGAGTCAGAAGCGCCGACTCGAGCCAGGATACAATCGTAAATGGTCAACTCCGCTTCAGCGCACGGCACGAAGCATCCAATCTGAGCCATCAGAGCTATACATCCAATTGTCCGGATGTAGGTCGACTTGCCACCCATGTTGGGTCCAGTGATGATCAGAAACCTTGAACTGTCTCGCTTTAATTCAACGTCATTTGTGATGAAGTTGATGTCGTCCTGGCATTCCATACATGGATGTCGTGCCTCTTTGAGAATGGTATCTCCTTTTCCTCGCTCATGCATTTTGGGTCGGACATATGCTGTCGGTGCGTGCACCGACACGTGTGCAAGACTGATGATTACGTCCATATGCGAGATGACACCGGCCAATCGCTCAATGACCGGGGTGTAGGAGGCGGCAACACCCACCACTTCCGACACTAAGCCGGATTGCTGTTGGTTGTAGCGCTGGGACAACTGATCATGTTCTCGCCGCAGGTCTTGCATGGTCGAGGTCGTGAAGTAGACACCATTCTTGAGTGTCTGGATCTCATGGTAGCCAGACTTGTTGCGCATGCTGCTTGCTTCGTTTCTTGTCAAACGGAAGCACCAGCCATGGACACGATGATTCTCCAGGAAGAGCTTCTTGTTGATTTCTTGGCCAAGGTCCTTGCCCACTCTTGAGTGTTGAACTTCCATTTCGTCCTTGATCTTGTCAAGCCTCTTACGCAGTACTCGCAGAGTCTCGTCGAATTCAGGTTTGATGATGAACTCGTGCCGATCAAGCGCGTCCAAATCGATTGTCGTCTCGACCATTTCGGCGAACCTGCCAAGAAGGTTGGCCTCCTTCTTCAGCTTGTCGGTGTAGCACTCTGACAGAGGAATCTGGTACTGTTCATCCACCACCGTCTCGAGAGCCTCAATAAAGTTCGTCAACCTGATGACGACTTGATAGGCCCGAACTACATCCTCAAGATTGGCATTCTTGCGGTGGAATTTCTTGACCAAACGGTAGAGGTCTGGGATGGATCTCAGATGCTCCTCTTGCATTGACTGACGGAGCTCGGTATCGGTGACGAATGCCTCGACCAATTGCTGCCGCTTCTCGATTTCTCTCAAACTCATCAAAGGCTGTTTGAGCCACTGTGCCAACAGGCGACCTCCCATCGGGGTCTTGCAGTTGTTGAGCAGGCCAAAGACACTCATTGTCTTGGAGCCATCACGAGGACCGGGCATCAGATTGAGAGCCCGCAGGGCTGACGCATCGAGTTTCATGAACTGACTTAGATCGTGCTGATACAATTGGTACTGTCCGAAATTTGCAGGATCATTAAGCAAGCTCAAGTACTTGATAAGGGCCGTGGTGCTGCCCATGGCAAGCCGCTGATCGAACTGGGGAAGTATCCTCCCAGAGGACTCGTCCTTCAGCAGTCGTGTCAAGTCTTGCTCGATGTCTTTGACGGTAAACTCAGAGGGTGGTCGCTCGGAAACGGCAATGCCACACGAGTCACAGATCTGGCGGAGCTTGGCGAGTTCAGGATCTTTCCTGTCCTTATCGCTTGATAGCAAGCATTCCCTCACGCCGAGTTGGATGAGCATACTCTCGAAATTGGAATAGAGGTCATTGTCGAGGAATTCACTAACACCAAGCTCTCTCACACTGGCGTCAGCAAAGCAGACGCCCACACTGCGAGCCTCGCCAGCTTTCGCACTAACTTTGACGGCCAGCATCATGGGCGCGCTCTCGCCCTGGGCGTCCATGCCGCTTCCCAGCATGTCCTCGACGTCTTGGAGATTGCCCGGGCTGGCCTGACGGCTCAGTTTCCACTGTCCCTTTGCAGGCTCCCATATTTCAACGCGCTTACCCAATCTGAACAGAGCTTCTCGTAAGAGGTCCCTGAAGGCAATGTGGGTCAGCGTGACGCTGGGCAACGCATTGTCACTGCGGCCAAGATTGCGAATGACTGCTGTAGTCTTATACACCGTTCGAGCAATGAACTCGGCATCCTCAGCGTGGGCACTGTAATAGTCCCCACGGGAGAAGACACGGAGCGTGCTGCTGACATCAGTTTTGGGCGGCAGTGCCCGGAAGGTGCGAATGAAACCGCCCTCGTCATCGACCTTCCCACCGATATCAGCAACCCAATGCGGACACACAGAAAGGCCTTCATACCTTCAATTCTGGTCTAGCAGCCATCGTGGCAGCGCTATGTAAACCAACCACTGTTCGAGACTGATCTGTTGGCGCTGTAGAGCTGTCGACTGCGAGTTGCTCCTCTGACGCGTTTGAAGACGCGAGCAGGACACGCAACGCGCTTGGATCACGTGATCAGGCCACTCTAGCCAACACCCTTGGTCCTTGGCGGCGGCGCCCTCACATCAGCTCCTCGTTTTTTGGGTCAGCGCTATCGCTAGCTGTGTCAGACAGCTCATTCAGCTGCTGTACAAAGGAGAGGGAGGCGGTCAGGGATCGCGTGGAACTTGAACGAAATCATGATCGTGGGCGCGTGTTCTGGGTCGCCTGATAGTTGCGTCCTCCATACATTGATGTCCTGCTGACCTCCTGCCAAGGTCGTTTGGGAAGGATCATCAGCCGTGGCTTGGGGTATTTTCACTGCTGTTCTGACCGATGTCTGCGTGCTATCATATTAATACATCCTCGAGTGCATCTCTTCCTCCCTATCTACAGTCTGATTATTTTCAAACACTCAACCTCTCCTTTCTCGACACACACCATGTCGAGTGCTTCGACGATAATAACAAGGTTTACCGAGTCGCTGCTTGAGAAGGATTCACGCACAGCAGCGGACTTTCCGAAAGTTGAAGCCACACTTCCAACGCGGCCCTTACTGACTGACTTATCCCTCGTTGGCAAGGTCACGAGCAGTACGTCGGCGTCCTCCACGTACAGCCGAATAGATTCTCGCTCTGGGAAGCAATTATTGGATGACTAACGGCATTCCCAGGTCTCTTTGGCTCCAAGAACCCGTTTCGCAAAAGGTCAACACCGGAGCACAACCATGTCTGGCTGCTCGACAACACTGCCGTTAAGCCTGCTAGCCCCGCACCTGGCGCGCTTGAGCAATGGCAAGCGGAGTTTGTGGCTTGTCACTTTGTTAAAGGCCGAAAGGACATTACAAACTTTGTCTCTTACTTTGCTGATGAAATTGGCATTGATGGCGAGGCCGGTTCCGATGCTGAGGTCCGGGGCAGGATTGAGAAAAGACTTCAACCTTTTGTCTGGCAGACCGCCCCAGCCCATACGATCGAGGTGTTGATTCCTTCCGGCCAAGGCCAGCCTCCCATCAAGCATGTGCTTAGCCCTGCGAACAGCAGTGGGATTAGCTCAGATATCTTGCTCGTTGGAGGTGGTGACGTCAGTGATGGCCAGACGCTGCATGTTACTAGCCCTGGCTTTAAGCATATCAACACGAACCTACGTTTGGCCGGCGCTGAAGGATGGGCAGTTCTCTCCGATATTGACGGCAAGTTACCTCTCAAGCGAAGGAAAGCAGCTAACACTGGTAGACACAATCAAAATTACAGGTACTACAGATCCGAAGTGGGTACTCCGGTCGACACTGGCCGATATCCCACAACCCACAGAGGGTATGCCTGAATTTTACCAAATGCTCCACCGACAACTCAGCAATCCGGCCTGGTTCTACCTGTCGGCGTCTCCCTACAACCTCTATCCCTTCTTGCGCGAGTTTGTCGATTCCACATATCCACGTGGAACCATAGTACTGCGAGACGCGAGCTGGATGAGCTTTGCTGGCCTTCTTCAGTCCTTCACAGTCGGCGTCCAGCAGTACAAGGTTGATCGTGGAACCAAGATTCATAGCTGGCTACCAAAGCGTAAGTTTATCTGCATTGGAGACTCAACGCAGGCCGACCCTGAGTCATACGCCAAGCTCTACCACAACAATCCGGGCTGGGTTAAAGCCATCTATATTCGCACGCCCACTGACCTCCCCCACATGGAGCAGAAGAATTCGCCGGAACGCTTTGCCAAAGCTTTCGACGGAATTCCCAAGAGTATATGGAAGACGTTCGTGGTTCCAAGCGAATTGACCGCCCATCTCAAGTATGTAGTTGGTTAGGCAGGGCATTGCACTCGTGATGAGCGCACTGTCGTAGGTGTAAGGAAGCCTTTTACCTCTTTGCAGGAAGCCTTTTACCTCTGCAGGCAGTAATGTCACGGAAGGAGCGATGAGAGCAGCCAGGCTTGGCGGGAGCCTATTTTATCTGCTCATTTGTAGCTCGTAGCTGCTAGATCATCAATCAATCATCTTCAATCATCAGATCTCGTTCATCTGCTCGTCCCGCAGGCCATCGGCATCAGAAGTAAGGCAGCCTAGCGAGACAAGGTTGTAGCCAGGCGGCGAGAGGCGCGGTAAACCACTGCGGAACAATATCCGCGCATCGCACACCGAGAAGTCTTGGCGTCATCGGAAATAATCTCCGGTGATTTTCATCTGTGCCCACACAACTCCAAGTTTCTGTGGACTAGCGTGAGAACGGACGGCGCAGGACGCAAGACTCAATCAAGACTCAAGGAGACAAGACTCAATCAAGACTCAACCCACATCATTTCCGTCCGTCCTCCCTTGTCCATTTGCACGTCTGCTGCCATCATGCCTCAAGCCTTTGATCGATGCAAAGAGCGCCCCCAACACATTGATGAAATTCTCAGAGGGCTCAACCGCTACAACCCGGAAACAACGACGACATTCCAAGAATATGTCAGCCAACAGTGCGAGGAGAAGTTCTTTGATGTCTATGCCTGTTTGGCTCTGTTAAAACTGTATGTTTGTCCCTCCGTATATGCTTGATCTGAGGCTGTATGATGAACAACTCTTTCTTACCACGTTTCCTATTACCTGACTTGCCCTTTTGCGGGAGAATGGAGATTGAAATATTGGCTCTATCTGAGAGCTCCAAGCCAACCAGATGTGGTGATCAAATGTGGTTTACAGCTACTGACGCACATGCTTAGCTATCAATTCAATCCTCACCTTCTCCACCCAGAAACAGTCACCAACATCCTTGTCAAAGCCCTGACTGTATTTCCCTCGCCATCATTCACTCTATGCCTTGCACTCTTCCCGGCTTCCTCGATACCCTATGGATCTGATATTGCTTCAATACCCACGACTGAGCTCACTGAGTCGATACAAAAGCTGACCAAGCTGAATACTCTTCTCGAATCGGCACAGTACGACGCATTCTGGTCGACACTCGAATCAGACGACATCTATGCTGATCTCTACGCTGATGTGGCTGGTTTTGAGGATTTAGTCCGAATCAGAATAGCCGGTGAGGTGGGCAAGACCTTCCGTGAGATAGACCTGAGTGTGCTCAGTGGCTGGCTTAACCTGCGGTCTGAGGCGCTTGTCAAGTTCTGTCAGACGGCATGTGGATGGCGAGTGTCAGGCCAGAAAGTAGAAATACCTGCCAATGCGGAGAACGAAGCCAAGAGCGAGATTAAGGGCGAGCGCGTCGGTGTGGAGATGTTTGGGCGAGTTTTCAGACGAGGCTATGAGGACCCTGCGTGAGCAGACACTGGAGCAGTCCCTGTTCGTTACGATGCATGAGTCAACGAGGCTACACAACAAATAGGCTACACGACAAATGCAACCAGATGGATCCGACGAGCGCTGTGGCACTTTGGCCCTACGGCTGGTGAATGGCCCAGAGTCGCTAGACCAAATCCAACAACAGAGTAAACTGAATAGTGGTGTCCAGGTAAGCCTGCTTTAGGGTCTAAATTTGAGGCTCGGCCTCCAACATCGTTGAATTATAGATCCACAGTCACACTCGAGTAGCATTAGAAGCAGGAAGACGAGTGCCGTAATACTTCTTCCACCCGGAGCCCTTTCTCCTCACTTTGGCTAGTGTGGCCTTAATAACATTGGCGCGCTCCAGAATGGCGGGGCCACGCTGACGTCCCACTTCCACATGCCACTTGCCACTTCAAGTCATGTTCATCACAATCATCTAGAGATACTAGAGAGCGTGACACCCTCGGTGCCAGCAGCACCCGTGATAATCACAATGGATACCACGCGTGTCACACACCTTCTAGGTCTCCCAGACGAGATCATGGTAGCCATCTTCGGCTTCTTGGACTACGTCGACCACCGTGAAGCAGTCTTCGTCTCCAGGCAGTTCCACGGCTTCTCCGAGCCCTACCTGTACCGCAATGTCCATGTGCGGCATAGCAGGCAGGCGAAGGCTCTTGCCTACAGCCTCAAGGCAGATATTCGGCGCGCGCGGTTTGTGCGCCACCTCTTGGTCTCCACAAAGCTGGGGGAGGAGGATGGAGTCAGTGGCTTACCGCCCTTCATAGCCGAGATGTGTAACCTCCAGAAGTTGAGGCTCGAAACGCCTGACTGCAACTCCATTATGCCTGAGGAGAGGATCGATTGGGTGAAGCTTCAGGATCGATATGAACGCATTTTCGGCATGTCGTCGGTCTTGATGCCATCCCAAAAGAGACTGCTGCCAAACCTCCAGAGTTGCACCATCCATTTCGTTGATTCGGATAAGGAAATCTATTCCATGACTCGATATTCGATGCTCTTCCTGCATCCGACCTTGAAATCCTTGACGATATCTTGTGCAAGCACAGACTTTCCTGGCCTTCTGCTAAAGCCATCCCAAATCGATCCAAGTCTCCAGAAGTCGACCAGGCTCGAGTTCCTCCACCTGGAAGAATGTGATATCTTTCCCCAGACGCTAGCACTTCTGCTCAGTTTCCCTCGCCAACTCAAGTCCTTAAAAATCAGCGAAGGTGTGCGCTACACTGATTTTCGGTCAAGGAGCGGCCGTTTGCACGGCAATGTGTCACCCGCATCCTTCGTCTATGCCCTAGCACAGCATTGTCTGGAATCACTAGAGTGGCTGTCCTTGAGCTTAGGTTACCGCAGGCACACCACTCACAGTATTACTGACATTGACCAACACCTCGCTCTCTCGGCGTTCGTGAAAATCAAGCACCTTGAGGTTGATAAAGGCACAGTAAGCCTTCTTAGATCTCGACCATGCGACCATCACACCTGGAGGAGACTTCCTCCCAACCTGGAAATCCTGAGAGTGTTTGGTATTCCAGTCATTCAGCGACTGCCATTTCGCACAATCTCCAATCCGAAGCTTCCTTTCGAAGAGTGCTTCATAGAAGAAAAGGCAGCACACGGTGTTCCTAAACTCAAGAGCTTGATCTTTGACTTCGAGCATTACCGTCATGAAGAGGATTTGATCCAGCGACCTGCCAACAACATGGGGTCGGACCAGGGTTCTAATTACGTGGACCAGGCCATCTCAATTCTCAAGAATGAGTGCGCTCGCTTTGAACCTATCTGCAAGAAGGCCGGAGTGCAACTCCAACTCCAGTCGACCATTTTGCCCACAGGCTTCATCCCTCCGTACTTGTTCTACGAGGAACACCCAATCAGGGACACGATTTGGCAAACAGCGCCATGAATGATGATTCTGGGCCGCAGATTTGTCAGGGCATCTGCGTTGGCAAACCTGGTGGACCCTCAGATGTTACTCTAGTACGAAGGTTTCCCTAACCTAAACAGCTGCATTGCCGACCTTATCCAAAGTCGAAATATCCGCGTAATAGACTAATCAGAATGATAATCATCGTCGTCGTCATCCTCCCCCATGCTTTCCACGAAGCACGCCCTTGTGCTCCTCTTCTTTACTTTTCCAGCCGGCTATTGAGTTCGGAACTTTGCTGGATATCTGGCTGTGCTCGAGACGCGGGTGAATCAGTATACCATTCTTGAGACTCTATATGGCCTGGATTGCAAGACGGAGCCGCTGGATCGGTCCTAACTCTGCCCGCCAGAAAGCGTAGCTGGATTTTCCTTGGGCCTTTCTGGATCACCTAGCGGAAAGATTGGATTGTCAGACTGAGTGGGTCCTGGCTGGCTGACCCTCAACACCCTTAATTACTTGGCTTGTCAAACTTAACCTCTCCGGTGCATTTCTCGGAGGCGGTATCATTTTGCGCTCTCTTTCTTGGTTGCGAGGCTTCGCCCACCGGGGAATCCGGTTTCAGTCCTCCAAGAGATGGACGTCGACTGAACCGTACAGATATAGATTCTGCCATTGCTTCCTTTCCACGCTTTGCTAGTTCTCTCTTCTCTCCATGACCAGGTTGTCAGTGAGTTGCTGATGACCCAAACTGTAATGTTATCTGCGTAAGATTTCGCACCGGCTCCAGAGTTAGCCTGGAAAGCAACAAACAATGATCGCCAAGTGCTCGTGGTTGTAGCTCTGAACGAGAAGTAGAATTTGGGTACTTATGGGAAACCCACACCGTTAGGAGCCGCTTGTACAATAATTCCCGCAACTTTCTTGGTGGCACCTCACACTCTTACCTTTGTGACGATGATGCCATCAAGCTAGAAATCGTCCTTGGCAAACCTGTCTCTATTAGAGTTATAATAGACCGAGTGCCTTTCTACGTGGCAATACCCCTGTTTTTTTCAGCCGTGGGGTTTGGGCGCTATTACTAGCTGGGGTCCAATCTGGATGACATTCCACACTGACAAAGCTCTAGCTGGTGATAGTGGCCAAGCAACACCACTCAAGAAACAGGAGGAACACCTCACATAAGCTCGGCCAGGGCAATACCGTCACAACAAGAGAGTACTTAGTAGTTAGTTTATCTGCTTTCAGTCTCTCATTAGTAGTGTTGCGACTGGTGGTGGATGAGTCAATTAGAGCAGGCGAAATGATATGTATGTTTTCGTACGGGGCCAGCCGTGGCCGTATGCGGGAGAAGCCGCTCCCACACTCTAATCCAGAGATTAATTTTGGTCGAAGTAATTACTAACTTGCGGTGATGAAGTTGTCCTAAAGCACCAATACCTTTGCAGGTGTTCGATTACCGCCTACTCAATGAGCTTCTGCCACTAGTTAACCTACGACCCAATCGAATTGTCTCTAACTACTAGGTAGAGACTCCGTAACAACGGTGACATTAGTAGATATAGTTGGCCGCATGTGTTCCAATTCCCAACAATACTGTTTTGCCCTCGCAAAGAAACGAGCCCTACTCAGGATTATTGCTAACTATCACCGGAGTCGATAGGCATCAGGTCATTTTAATAGCTAAAGGTATGATGCAAAAATCAAGGCTGCCGAAATTGCGATCTAGCTGTGACCAGTGCGGCATGTCCAAAGTCAAATGTGATCGAGGGCAACCGGAATGCGGGCGTTGCATTTCGCATGGCCTGCCATGTATCTATGGGATATCGCAGAAGAAGGGTAAACCCCCACTGCGTCCGGGTTTCTCACAAACAACGAGCAACCCCATCACCTCCAGACAAAGCGGCGACAGCAGCTTCGGTGGTGATATGTCATTGGGGCCCGGCCCGTCCTTATCAAACCCTTCTTTTATCCATGCCCAAGATCCCATGGACGATGATAATCACCATGACATAGTCTTCGATTTCTTGAACGCCGGAGAGGGATTGGGTAACGAGATCTTGATGCCGTTCGTTCCGAACCACGCCGTTGATGGCAATGAATGGGGGATGGCAGACCAATCCGACATTAGGATACATTCCCCTCCTATTCATTATGTCCTGCCGTCTGAACAGCCAGGAGATCATTCGTCAATTGGAGCAGGCCACTTCCCTGGCAGTGAGGGCGCGCGCTGTGAACGAGGGTCAATCCCCCACGGAAGTGTCAGCAGTCATGACTGCCTGCTTAAATCATATGAGATCCTCAAAGGGCTATCCATTCTGCATTCTAGCCAGGCTAACTATGGAACTTCGCCACCCACGGTCCCCACCATCACAACGGAATATCCATCCCAACAGGTGCCGTTGGACCGGGTGCTGCAACTTAGCCGCGAAGCCACAGAGTGCCTCATCCCGCTAGCTGCGTGCTCCTGCGTGAGACTTCCGCATGTTACATTACTCTACACGTCAATAATCTCCCAGATCCTGGCGTGGTACCAGCAAGCAGCAGTTTGTACATGCTCCGTCTCTCCATCAAGCACAAACACAGCGGCAGCAGGTACCTTCACTCCTAGTGCTAGTGGCATAAGCACACCTGGATCATCAATTCAATCTCTTGGGATCACTGTTGCACCATCAAGGATGGCTATTGGGACATTCAACGTCGATGACCTGCGTTTACAAAGCGCCATGAAGATGCACTTGCTATTAGGGGAGATGAAAAGGGTAAAGGATCTAATCGACTTGCTTGGCTCACAGACCAACACTTCAGGTTCTACAAGTGGCGATATTGAAAACCTTTATCAGAGTCTGAATCAATGGCTCCAGTGGGACCATTCAAGGCTATTGGATATGATGCAGTCGGAGTTGAGGGAACTTAATATCCAGACGAAGCCAAATTAAGCTTGGATAAGTACATCTCAATGAAATCTCTACATATAATTACTCCATACTGACCCTCTTGTCAGTCGCGGAAGCTCCCGACAGCGGGGAGATGAAGGCGAACGACCATTTGATGAGATCGCTATGGAGGTTATGCTCTGTCGACAACGATTCTATTCTCAAGGAGGGTGGAATCGTTTTGAAGATCTCAGTTCGATTTATGCTGTTCCCGTCACGCTAGTCACTTTGTAGTACTTCTTGTCACGTGTATGTGTTGGCGGTGATACTTCTCCTGCTACTAATATTCGGTATTCTTCTTAGATCTGAACTACACCATCAATATCAACAGCTACACCGCGCAGCTCATAGCCCGTTTGCATCGCAGTCTGCCACTCCTTCTTGATAATCTCCAGTCTATCCGCGCTCCTAGGCAGGAATCTGGCGGCGAACGGCTTGGGAATAGTGAACCCGCCCTCAGGATACGCATTATCACTCAAGTCCATCTCCGCCTCGACGCCACCGACCATAGGAGGTCGGATTTCAAAGGCCCATAAAATATTGGAGAGGGCAATATTGAGCGAGTTCTCCGCCAGGCGCGCCCCTGGGCAAGTTCGCCGACCTGTACTGAAAGTGAAATGATCTCGTCTGTACGGGTCACTCAAAGCGGCATACTCGGAGCTAAACAGGTTATGCTTGAGATATCGCTCTGGCATAAATTCGAAGGGCCTCTCAAAGCGATCTGGATCATAGTGCAGAAAGGCGGTATTGGTTAGGAGCACTGTTCCCTTGGGAATGACATGGTTTTTGTACACGACATCTTGGTCAGTATAGTGGCGGATACCCGGAGCGAGAATGGGGTTCATGCGAAGCATCTCTTTCACACAGGCCCGGATGTATGGTAGATTGGGCGTGTCTTCAAAGGCTGGCAGTCGGTTCGGTCCAACGACATGCATTAGCTCCTCGTGCGCACTGTGTTGGACGCGCTGGTTCGCGGCAAGGTGGAGAACGAGGCTGTTCAACGTTGCTGCAGATGTCTCGAATCCAGCCTCCACAAGGCCTCCAGCAACCCAGGCTAAATCCTCCTTTTTAAGGCCTTGCGAGTACCATAACTCCTTGTTCTCAATAATACCCTTCGCAAAGCAATGAGGTGCTGTCCCGGCCTCAAATTGCTTCTCTAGTCGATGCCAAAGGCCTATCTTAATGTCAAGAACTTCTTTGGCGGCGTTTTGTGCCTCCTTTCTCCCGGGCTGGAGCCACTTCGGCAGACGCGCTAATGGTGGAATCTCATCGATCAAGAAGGCGCCGGGTTTTGACGTCCGCCTTAAGATCGCCTGGCTACGAACTGCATTCTGTGCATCCGGATGCTCCCAGTTCTTTACCCGCGTACCAAAGGTGTTCGTCATGATGATACTAAAAGCATACCGCCGCATATGCTGGTAGAAGTTCCGCTCATTTTCGTTATCGGTGGCGAGGTCGAATAGCAGCTGCTTTGCCTCGAACTCCTGACTGGGCACAAATGTTGCTGTGATGGGCACAGTAGTAACCTGACGGACTACTGACCGCTGTGCTCGCCAGTGAGGTCCATATGGCATGGTCGGCATACGCTTTCCGCCTGTAACAATATCATGACCCATTGGCGAGGGAGCCTTGGAGGAAGTCTTAACAGCCTGTTTTTCGAGCACCTCCTTTATTGCTTCGGGGGTGTTGATCACCACCCAATTATACCAGCCAACCCGAATTTTAAAAATCTCGCCATACTCCTGAGCCCATTGGCGAAAGGCTGCAGAAGATCTCGAGGGAAGTTTATAGCCCACGCCGATGAATGGCCATGTTTTGGGCCCCGGGATTGTGTCTAGCCTGCGGTCACGGCGGAGCCATGCTATCAAAACGGCGAGAATAACAGCTGTGATAGCTCCCGCGAAAACTCCATGATTGTTTGCGAGCAGAAGTACACCATCCATAATTGCTCTACAGAGAAACTCAAGAACTAGGCATACAAAATAAATCAGACAGAATTTAATGTAGGCTTGGTTATAAAAATACAGGTCGCTCTGTAACTTATCCGGAGAATAAAGCAGATACACTTGGCGGTGTCGGGCATGTTCAGCCTCCCGGGGTACATCGGGTTTCAACGGTATTACTAAATAAATCCACGACGGGTTTCGCTTCAACGAGTTCTCCTGCATGACTGTAACACAAGTGCATAGTGAGAAGATATTGACTGATGATTCGCTCCAGGAAAAATACTTAGCCGGGCTGTACTGTAACTGTCTCGCAAGGCCGTGACGGTGAAAATAGTTATGAGAGGTCAATCCACCCATTCTTACGGCAAATATCAACAACCAGGCAGCGGATCTCCTCTTCGAGAAAATCACAATACCTCTCAACATCTTCAGTCTCAGATCAAGTAATGGGCAGCGTAGAAACCTTGGACATTCTCATCGTGGGCGCTGGCCCTGTTGGCCTCGCTCTAGCCTTGGACCTTGGCCGACGCGGCATTCGATCGACGGTCGTCGAGTGCAGTTCTGGTGCTGAATCTGAACTCCAGGCAAAAGCAAGCGTGATTGATGAGAGGACCATGGAGTTCTGTAGACTGCTGGGTATCCGTGACGATGTCGCCAACGCAGGCTACCCCGACGACCTCCCTAGCGATACCATCTTCTGCACTGCGATGAACGGTCATTATATTGGCCGTCTTGCAATGCCTTCTGCAGAGATGCGTGAAGTTCCCGAACAATCTGCCGAAATGCTGCGACGATGCCCGCAGATCTGGTTTGACCCGATTTGCGCACGCGCTGTGCATCGTCAGGGAATGACAGATGTGCGTTACAGCACGAAGTTTCTTAGGTGTGATCAGGATGACAGTGGCGTGGTCTGCCACCTTGAGCATGTTAATACTGGCGCGGTGCATCAGGTGCGAGCACGCTATGTTGTGGCCTGCGATGGCGCCGGCAGTGTCTTGCGGAAGACGCTTGGTATTCCCTTCGATGGAAAGGACCTCGGGTATGCCATCAGCTCAATTGTGAAAGTGGATCTGCAGAAACATCATACTTGGATTCCCGCTGAGCGTTTCATGTTCATTGGCCCCGACGGAACCTGGGGAAACTTCACGACCATCGATGGTCGCTCTCTCTGGCGGTTTTCCGTTGTCGGTGGGAAGAAAAAAACAAACCTTTCGACTTTCGACATGGATAAGCTTCTGGATAAGGCGTTTGGGCGGGACGACATAGAGTATGAAATTATCAAGACAGTCCAGTGGCGGCGCAGCCAGTATACTGCAGAAAGATACCACAAGGGACGCGTCTTCCTAGCGGGAGATGCAGCACATACCATGTCGCCTACTGGTGGACACGGGTTGAACACCGGGATTGGAGACGTGATGGGTCTGAGCTGGGTTCTGCAGGCTCTTCTCGAAGGTTGGGGCGGGCAGCGTCTTCTCGAGGCATATACACTTGAACGACGACCTGTTGCCCTACGCAATGGGATGGGTTCAACTCGAAATTTCTCGATCTGGGTTGACAGTAAGGGGAGAGACAAAGTCCTCAATGATGGACCGGAGGCTGATGAGCAGAGGCGTACACTAGGCAAAAACATGGCCGCTAACATGCGGCAGGAGTTCCAGTCCCTCAGTCTAGCGCTAGGATACAACTACTCTGGATCGCCTCTGATTGTATCAGATGACTCTTTGGCGCCGCAGGATGGTCCAGATATATATATCCAGACCGCTCGGCCTGGCCACCGCGCGCCACATCACTGGCTGAGCGAGGGGCGATCAACCATTGATCTTTTTGGGGGTGGCTTCGTTCTGCTTTGTTTTGGCGAGACAGCTGAAAGCGATGGGAGGATCGGTCAGGTGGCACGAGAGCTATGCCTCCCACTCGATACAGTCACTCTCGCTTGTTCAGCTGCTGCACAAATTTATGAACGTCGGCTTGTTTTGGTTCGCCCGGATGGCATGGTTGCTTGGCGTGGAGATATTCTTCCGGATGACGTCAATGCGCTACTTGACCGAGTGCGAGGTGCCACTTGAGCCCTCAAGGAGATGCTGAACTATCAAAATAGCTGAAATTGAAAATATTTATATTCTGGACCATCGTCCAATTCATTGTTTTTAAAATCCCAGGCGCGTACAAGTTGAGCATCCGTCTAATAGTCCTCGCAAACATACCACCATCTATCCACTAGACTTCACTGGGAACGATCCAAATACAAGTAGATCAGAATCAAGATAAACGTATGCTATGATTTGCACATTAAGAGACGACCTCTATCCAGTCGTATATGGTGTAAAAGAGTGAATCACATGCCTCTGTACATACCTTACCGCTCGGCTTTCGTAGAGTACTTGCATTGCCTGCAAACTCTCAATTTGTTGCCTGGGTATCAACTAATTGCGCAAATTGCTGTCTACAAATTGATTAAATAAGTCTCCAATGCTTATATAATAACGACTTAAGCAGTTTGCAATCGTTCAAGAAACACCAAGCGTGCTGATAAGACTGGTTATAATCATTCGAATGAGTGTTGGAGGATAGAGAAAATGATTAATCTAATTGGCTGTAGCAGGGGACGCATGCCTCTTGGCGCCAAGGTAAAGTTTGATTGGCCTATTGACTTTTATCCCCCTATTAGGGTAAGGGGGAGCAATTCATCCAAATGACATACTCTTCCACAAGGGAATGCGCGCAACATTCAACTACGACACGTAATTCTACAACCAACATTGAAATCTTCCACAACACATTATAATTTTACCTTCACGCGAAAGTAGGGTCCTTCTTATTATGAACGCGCTTCAAAGATACCCGAAGCTAAACCTTGGAGCTGCACAAAATATCCGAAGGTTGATCATAAGTTGACACAATCTGATTAATAAAGCTGTAATGCAACTGATATGAATCTGAAGAGTGCTCAAAATGACTTTGATAGATTGACCTCTCATGAAACCAATACATTCTAGATTGTGTTTAGACCGTTTCTTCGGGAATGAGTCGGGTTTCATCTCGCGGTTTGTCGGGTTTGCAAGTCCAGACAGCACATTTTACACCTCAACTCAATGGTCATGAACCAGTGCAAGAGAAATACCGAGCTTCGGTCTCTTGGGACTCACGCGATACGTCTGCCCCTGCCAGATTCCATTCGGGTTCTTGCACGGACTTGCTAGATCCAAGGGTATTACGATTTGCCTACAGCTATCCTATACCTTGAAACTACTCTGGAAATCTCCCGATACACGGGGCCGTAATATTGACACTGTTTTTATTGCATCTGTATTGTATCCAGACGTTATCTATGACAAGACTGTGTGGGGTGTTGAACCCCGAGTTTTGGAAATATGATAAGGAGAAATCCATCGATGTCGATTTCATCCAGCCCTCAAAACGCGCTGCATCATCATGATGGATCATCTTAAACTCTATCTCTTTGGAGATCAGACATTTGACCTTGAGCCACATCTCAAAGAACTGCTTGAAGGCAGGAGCAACCCCGCATTGCAAGACTTCCTTGCGAAGTCGTACAATGCATTGCGTGTCGAGATATACAAACTTCCCCCCGGGATCAGGGACGGCTATGCCCGATTCACCAGTGTTGACGATCTAATTCTTGGCCATAAATGCGGAAATGGATTAGTTCCTCTCGACATGGCTGTTGTTTGCATGTATCATCTTGCAACATTCATAAGCCAGGCCAAACAGGAGGACTTTTCCACTGACAAATCTCGGGTCCTTGGTCTTTGCACGGGGGCTCTCGCTGCGGCAGCTGTTGCTTGCAGCAGTAGCATCATCGATCTTATCCCACTGGCTGTAAATGCTGTGGTTGCAGCATTTCGCACAGGAAGACAGGTCATCGATATTGCCCGACGGATTTCTCCCTTGCATGAGTCCAAACAAAACTGGTCAACCATTATCCCCGGCTCTATGAATTCTCACGCCATCCATGACTTTTGCGCCGAGACTGTAAGCTCAAGTCTGTTGCTTGTAAAGTTGGCTAATTGAGACTCACCTATCACTACTCCAGGTACTCCCGTTGACTAGCAGGCCGTATATTAGCGCCTACACACCAAACGGCATCACCGTTAGTGGGCCTCCTAAATCTCTGACGCAGCTATTGGAGAGCGATAGTGGCAAAAGTCTCAGGTCCAAAGCAATTCCAATA
This sequence comes from Chaetothyriales sp. CBS 132003, assembly GCA_003709865.1. NCBI lineage: Eukaryota > Fungi > Ascomycota > Eurotiomycetes > Chaetothyriales > Chaetothyriales sp. CBS 132003. Next base: position 60,514 of record QRBJ01000043.1, on the reverse strand, counting down.
TATGGTCCATACCACGCTCCGCATTTATACTCCAAGAGTGATGTCAACAGTATTCTTGAAGGTATTGTCTCCGACGAAGTGTCTCAGCGCTGCGAATATATCCCTGTCTTCTCAAGTAGTGGAATCAAGGCCAGAGGGCGCAATTATGGAGCATTGCTAGAAGCCGCTCTCGGGGAAATTCTGCTCCACCCAATTCGGTGGAATGATGTGTTTGATCAGCTACAGGCTTGTCTCCAAAACTTCCAAAACGTGGAACGGCAGACATTCGGTGTGGTTCCTATAGGCACAACAGCTCATCAGCTCATCTACACTGCGCTCAAGCAAACGAGTCTAAGGTCCCTAATTCCAGCTTCACCCAAGATCACATCAGTGTATACGCCCTCAGGGACTCCTACGGCGCCTATTAAATCAAAACTGGCCATCATCGGCATGTCAGGGCGCTTTCCAGGTGCCAAAGATACTGAAGCATTCTGGAACCTCCTTTATCGAGGATTGGATATGCACAAGCCTGCTCCAGCCACCCATTGGGATATCAACACACACGTTGATCTGAGTGGAGCTCGGAAAAATACGAGCGCGACGCCATTTGGCTGCTGGTTAGATGACCCAGCTGGCTTCGACGCACGTTTTTTCAATATATCCCCCCGTGAGGCGCCTCAGATTGATCCTGCGCAGCGACTGGCATTGATGACTGCATACGAGGCTATCGAGCAAGCTGGTATTGTGCCTGATGCTACCCCTTCAACACGGCGCGATCGTGTGGGGGTATTCTACGGGGTAACTAGTAACGACTGGATGGAGACAAACAGTGCTCAGGACATTGACACATATTTCATTCCCGGCGGAAATCGAGCGTTTATTCCCGGACGCATTAACTACCACTTCAAATTCAGCGGCCCAAGCTACGCTGTTGATACCGCCTGTTCATCCAGTCTTGCTAGCATCCACCTCGCCTGCAACTCACTCTGGCAAGGCGATATTGACACAGCTATTGCTGGTGGAACGAACGTTCTAACAAATCCTGATTTCACAGCAGGCCTAGACCGAGGTCATTTTCTTTCGCGGACTGGCAATTGCAAGACTTTTGATGATGGTGCTGACGGGTATTGCCGTGGGGAGGGCATCGGAACCATCATTATTAAGCGCCTTGACGATGCCATTGCTGACAAGGATCCTATTCTGGGGGTCATACTAGGTGCATACACAAATCACTCCGCGGAGTCAGAATCTATTACAAGGCCACACTCCGGTACACAGCGTGCAATTTTCAAGAAGATCCTGAACCAAGCGGCTGTGGACCCTTATAGTGTGAGCTATGTTGAGATGCATGGGACGTAAGTACAACAAGCTAGTCATATAACATTAGCATGCGAGAATAACTTTGGTTCAGGGGTACCCAAACGGGCGATGCCGGTGAGATGTCCAGTGTGCTGGATACCTTCGCTCCAGCGCTTTCTGAAGTGAATAAGGGCCGGACTGATCAGCAGGCTCTCTATTTGGGCTCGGCAAAAGCCAACATTGGGCATGGAGAGGCTGCCTCGGGTGTTTCAGCCGTTATCAAGGTGCTCCTCATGATGCAGAAGAATATGATCGTCCCACACTGCGGTATTAAGACCAAGATCAACCGCAAGTTTCCGATAGATCTACAGGAGCGCAAGGCAAATATCGCTCTGCAACCAACCGAATGGGCCAGAAACGCGGATCCATCAAAACTCCGCCGCGCCTTTGTGAATAACTTCAGCGCAGCCGGTGGTAACTCAGCGCTGCTGATCGAAGATCCTCCGCTGCAGGATCGATCCTCTATAACAAGTGTTGATCCTCGAAATCTCCATCTTATCTCGGTTTCTGGCAAGATTGGTACCTCTCTTCAGGGAAACCTCCGGTCGATGCTAGAGTTCTTAAAGCAAAATCCCAGAGTCCCCCTGGGCCAGCTCTCATACACAACCACAGCTCGTCGTATCCATCATCAGCACCGGGTTATGCTTACTGGCTCATGTGCTACCGATATTTGCAGCCAAATTGAGACATCTTTACGTGATGGTGTTGGAATGACAAGGCCTAAGAGCCCCCTGAAGGTAGTATTTACTTTTACCGGCCAGGGGGCGCAGTATCCGGGAATGGGCAAGGGTCTGTTTGAACATTTCTCTCTCTTCCGCACTGAAATCACTCGACTTGACCAGCTTTCGCAAAGTCTAGGGTTTCCATCCTTTTTGCCTGTCATCCAATCCGACAATTCAGATATCGGCACTTTTGCCCCAACTGCTATGCAGCTGGCAAGTGTCTGTATGCAGATTGCACTTAGCAAGCTCTGGAAATCATGGAACATTGTACCCACAGCTGTTGTTGGGCATAGTATTGGCGAATATGCTGCTCTCAATGTCGCTGGAGTGCTACTAGACGCCGACACTATCTATCTCGTCGGAAAGCGGGCTGAGTTGCTGCAAGAGAAATGCACAAGCAACACCCATTCAATGCTTGTCGTCAAGGGCTCAGTCGATGAGATTGCTAAGGTCCTCCAGGATAAGGTATACGAAACGGCATGCATCAACTCCCCAATTGAGACCGTTCTGGCTGGATCTTTCAATGATATTGCCGCCTGCCTGGAAAGTCTTGCCAGTGCTGGTATGAAATGTTTCCTCTTGAAGGTCCCTTATGCTTTCCATTCATCCCAGGTGGATCCCATTACAACGGAATTTGAGGCAGCCGCGAGTGGCGTCACCTTCTCCAAGCCCAGGATCCCGGTTCTGCGGCCATTGGATGGGATAGTTGATACTGATGGCAACTTCAGTCCTGAGTACCTCAAGCTTCACACTCGCGAACCGGTAAACATGTACAAAGCATTGAACACTGGATATGAAGAGCGAATTATCACGGACCAAACTATTATGCTCGAGATTGGTCCGCATCCCGCCGTATCTGCTATGGTGAAGGCTGTACTCGGCCCCCAGATGGTAACCCTCGCCTCTGTCCAGCGAGCACGATCAGTCTGGCAGGTTCTGACAACAGCACTGAAAACTCTCTATAATGCCAGCGCAGACATCAACTGGACTGAGTATCAACGCGACTTCCAGGGCTCGCATGTTGTGGTTTCTTTGCCTGCTTACTGCTGGGATCTAAAGGAATACTGGATGCAGTATGTCCACGACTGGTCTCTACGCAAAGGGGATCCTCCCATTGGTATTAGCGCGGCTCCGAAGCTGGAGAGTACAACAATCCACCGCGTTGTCGAGGAATTCGGAGATTCGAACAAGGCTCATATTGTTATTGAAGCTGATATCACACGGAAGGACCTCAGTCCACTTGTCCAGGGCCATGAGGTTGATGGAATTCCCCTCTGTACTCCATCAGTATATGCAGATATTGCGTTGAGTCTTGGAACCTACCTTCTTCAGCGCTACCGGCCAATACAGGAAGAAAATCTGGTCGATGTATCGGACATGACCATCTCAAAGGCCCTAATCCTACGTGATGGAGCAAGTCAGCAGCTCCTTCAGGCACATGCTGAAGCTGATTGGTCATCTCAGTCTGCGCTGCTTAGATTCGTGTCATTCGACGTTGGTATTCCCTTGTATTCCCAGTTAAATTTGAACATAGTCTAACCTAAGAGACAGAGCAAACAAAACCCTCAGGAACATTCTCGCTGCGTTCTTCGATTTAAGGACCGCAGCCTCCAGAAGACCCTCCAGAAAGCTGCAGGCGATATCAAGGCTAAAATGCAAGCTCTTCGCAATGGTATCGCTAGGGAAACAACGTCACGATTTAATCGGCCCATGGTATATCGAGCGATCCGGCCACTAGCACGGTTCCATGACGAATACAGAGCGATTGATGAAATCGTCCTTAACAGTAAAACTCTCGAAGCCTCGAGTCGTCTCAGCTACGGAAGTGTAAAGAGGGGAGGCAACTTCCATACAAATCCTGCAGTTATCGATTCCCTGACGCAGTCATGCGGGTTTGCCATGAACTGTAATGACAATACGGACCTAGATAATCAAGTGTTCATGAACCATGGCTGGGGCTCCTTTCAGATCTTCCAGCCTATTGACTTCGAAAAAGTCTACACTACCTATACCCGGATGGAGGAAGGAGCTGATATGCTGTGGCATGGTGATGTTGTCGTATTTGATGGGGAAAATGTTGTCGCTTGTTTTGGGCAGATTGCAGTAAGTGTTCAGGGAACTTTACTTTATTTTTACCTGTACTCACGAGCTCTAGATTCAAGGTGTTCCGCGTCGTGTACTGAAAGTCATTCTGTCCGTTGAGAGCGGTTCCAAGTCACAGAAACAACAACGGCCTGCCCAGGCGAAACAGGGTTCCATTATCGTACCGCCTTCTGTTTCAGCAACCTCTTCTCCCTCTACGCCATCAGAGGGAACTCGCATTGCAGAGGCATTGTCAATAATTGCAGAGGAGAGTGGAATCGCCATGGATGAGTTAACCAACAGTACGGTTTTTGGCGACGTTGGTATTGACTCTCTACTTGGTCTTACAATTTCCGCCAGATTCAAGGAGCAGCTCAATCTGGATCTCGATTTCAATGCATTCTTCTTCGAATATCCCACGGTTGGAGACCTTAAGGCCCTTATTGGCGGATCTAGCGCAACTGCCATCCCAACTCCGTTTTCAGCTGCTAGTGATACCAGTGAGTCCACACCTATTAGTCACTGTACCGGTGCAACCACACCCATCTCAGATGATGATGACCGTTCTCTCAATGTTATTTACAAGCGTGCACTTGAGATTATTTCTGAGGAGAGTGGGGTTGCAGTTGAGGACTTCATTGAGGAAACAAACTTTAGTGACTCCGGCGTGGACTCTCTCTTGTCTCTTGTTATTGCGTCTCGATTACGAGATGAGCTTGAGTTAGATATCCAGCACGAATCACTGTTTCTTGATATCCCTACAGTGGCCGATCTGAAGCAATTGTTGGTGAGAAGTACGCCTACCTATGCCGCCGCACAGGCCGTGGTGGAGACTCCTGCTCCTCCTTTTGTCGAGTCCCGCGAGAACATGGCAATAATCCAGCACCCCGCACTGGATACAACTGCTCTTGCAACTCGAAGGGAGGCCATTACACAGTACGTGAAGAAGTACACTACTGGACTGGCTGTGCCTATGTCCTCGTCTTCGGGCGCCGCGCCTAATCCCAACGAGAAGGTTGTCCTGGTCACTGGGGCTTCAGGCAGCTTAGGAGGACACCTGGTTTACCATCTTGCTCAGCTACCAGACGTGAAGACTGTTGTTTGTCTGAACCGAGAGAATCCAGAGGAACCATACACCCGTCAACAAAAGGAAATGCGAGGAAAGGGTATCCGATTTCCTGAGGCACTCACATCGAAGCTCCTCGTGCTGCAAACAGACAGTTCCAAGCCGTTACTTGGACTTAAAAGAGAGCGATATGACAGACTTGTCGGATCAGTGACCCACTTGGTTCACAACGCATGGCCGATGAGTGCGAAACGCTCGCTGCCAGGATTCGAGTCTCAATTCCAAGTCATGCGAAATCTGGTCGATTTTGCGTACGCCGTGAGCTCCACCCGCCCTGATACCTTCAGGTTCAGCTTCCTGATCGTGTCATCAGTGGGCGTAGTCGGCCACTACGGACTTGGTAACGGGCAGGGAAGAACCACAGTCCGAGAGGAAAATGTTGATATCGATAGTGTCCTCACAAATGGTTACAGTGAGGCCAAATGGGGCTGTGAGCTAATGCTTAGCAGGACTCTTCAGCAGTACCCCAAGCGATTCCGTGCGATGGTTGCTCGTCTGGGACAAATTGCTGGGTCTAAGACGAGCGGATACTGGAACCCAATGGAGCATTTCGGTTTCTTGATCAAGTCATCCCAAACCCTCAATTCCTTGCCTGATGTTCCAGGTACTGTCTTCTGGACACCAGTAAATGACATTGCCGGTGCACTTTCCGACCTTGTTCTCGCAGACAACACTCCCTACCCGATATACCACATCGAGAATCCCGTCGGTCAGCCATGGAAGGAAATGAATGCCATCTTAGCTGACGCACTGGGCATTACGAATCTGATCCCGTTTGAAGAGTGGGTTGAGCTTGTGAAAGCAGCACCGCAACGTGGTAATCCTGCCGCGACATTACTGGAATTCTTGGATAGCAACTATCTCCGAATGTCTTGTGGTGGACTCATTTTGGATGTGAAACATACCCTTGAGCATTCGAAAACTCTTTCCGCCGTCGGACCTGTGACTGAGGAGTTAGTGAGGAAATACATTCATATTTGGAAAGAGATTGGCTTCCTGGACTGATTGACTAGACGAGCATTCTGCCACAACTGGTGTGACGTTATGGGCCTCATCCACAATCTGTCTCACTATACTCACGATTGGATTAGAAACCTACATGAATATTTTCATATCACGTCTGCCACCTTGATTGTACTCGACTTTGGCCTTACAAAACTCTGGTAGCTGGACCAGCTGCATCCATAGTAGATCATTGAATCCGTATATGTGAACAGGTGTAATATTGATGTGCGCGTTTGGGCGGTATTTGGTAAAATCAAAACCAAAGTCATCTCTTCAGTCTACATTTCTGTGGATGGGTGGACAACAGGATTGTTTTGGGTCAGGCATACTGAAGTTCTAATGAATATCCAAGAGTTATATAAATTTGCACCACGACCTAACAACTGGTTGTGCCTTTGAGTATTCATGTCATGACCAAGTTCCACAAGTCACTTGGAGATCGCCCAAAAAGACTGAGAGTACTCCCAAATCCTGGGGCACATCTTGGAACTTGTAATATTTATGCTTGTAACCGGCACCATGTTACAGGTTCTTACATATAGGTTTTGGTTCTCATCGATAGGGTTCATGCCCGGTGCTCCAAAACAACAAATGGTTCATGCAAAAAGTCAAAGATATAGCTATCGTTGACCTCGGGCTAAAGGCAGCTAGTGAAATTTGAAGATAGATGTGGTGGTGCTTTATCTAAGAGCTCTAAGCGTGACAGGGTGAGCATGTGAAATGCTAAGAAGGAGATGTATATTTATGACAGACATATATGATATTATATTGAAATTCTTTTGCATAGGAAAGGGAGTTATATGTTGTGATGGTGACAATGGGGTGTCCAGTCAAGTGGACGCAAGAACGGGCCGTGAGGGAGATCTATCTGTAGCAGAGGTACTGTGGAACTGGTCCAAGGAGACCACCATCAAACAAAACAACAAAACAAACCTGTAAACTGAGGCCAATACTGCGGCAACAATGCGAGAGCCCAGGACTGGGAGGACTCTGCAGGGGAAACAATCTGAACAATGAAAGCTAATACTGGCCTTCGCTGAGGACCAGGAAAACTTGGGTGACTGAACTGATACATGAGCTGGTTCTGTGTGTGTGCTCTCATCTCCTCTCTACATGCCATGGCCTCTGCTTGTCGCCAAGACATCTCTCCTCTCCCCTCCCCTCTGGACAGTCACTCTAGTCCTTTCACGGTACCACAGCACATTCGCCGTGACAATGTGAAGCCTCACAATTCTCCCAACATCCAAGGGTAACAATGGAGTATGAATGTTGATCATTAACCATGAAGTGGGTGCGTGCCTGACTGGAGCCCTACGTGGACAAAATGCCTAGTAGCTAATCCACACCCTCCAAAGTTTGTAATTCTTACATCAGTTTGCCCTTTTATCCTTTACATCGAGAGTTCAACAGCAAATGGTGGTCAGCGTATGGGCAGAGGGCTCGCCTCAAGTGAAGCTGATCGGTGCCCGAGGCAAGCGGATCTTCTTTGGTTTTCGGTTCCCGAACTAGTATCATTGATATTGGAGATATCGCGCAGTTCTTGATGTGATGGTGCTTCTTTAATCACACTTAATTGATGAACCTTTTCAATCTAGGGGAAATATAGTGCCGTTGTAGAGTCATCCTATGGTTCCCGCTTCGCTACGAGTATAATGGGTCCAAGACAATCAAAACCAGCCACACCATCGGCGACTGCAGTTGCATTGACACCAGATGTCACTCCGGGCTTTATTCATGTCGAACACTTGACGCAACAAAGTGCAAAGCTCGTCTCAGAACTACTGACACAAAATCACACTTTGCACCAAACTCGATGGAAGCACACGCTCCACAGTAGGTGCAATAGACACTGCCAAGGGGTGTATTGGTAACCCGGTGTTCAGACCACCTTGTTCATCATCTCCTTGCGATGTGGGCGCTTGGAGCAACACCGGACGAGATTCAGAACATGTGGGATTATAACGTGCGCTACCAGGACCCTATGAATGAGAGGTACCTACCCACAAACTCGTCAAATCTTGGCCTCAAAGATCCAGACGTTTTTGAAGAATGTCTCGGAATTGCGGAATGTTACCCAGACTTCCTGAAATTCTTCGAAGATGAAATCACTGTCAAAGGCCTACAGGAAGTCATCAAGGAGTACCTACTCAAGGGCGATGAGCGGGCAGATGATATCCTTGGTCGTATGTTCTCAGGTGAGTGAACCTCCGTAAAAATGCAAGACACTCGTTTGCCAACTACTAATACTCTCTATCTAGATCTTGTACACCCTATTATCCACCTTGGATGTGGCATTGAATTCGGCCAGCCGAGTCTTGTCGCAGAGGCTCTTGCCGCAGCCTGCGTCCACGAGAATTGGCCAAAGACATTCCTCCTTCCTACGGAAACCTTTGTCCGGTCAAACAAGGCGGGGTCGTCACTGCCCATGCTTCAAGTTCTCGAGAGTCTCCGCAAAAATCCCGACATTGTCACGGGTACCAAAGAGACAGACCCTTTCAACAAGATCCCCGATGGTTTTCTTAAGCGTGTGACCCCGGAGCAACTCGTGCCATATCTTGCTCGGTTCCAAGTCGAACCCGAGCCGGAGGACCTTCGGCGCAAGATGTCAGATATGATGCACACCACTGCGTACGTACTGGCCGCGGCACAGCGTCCAGGGAAGCGTGAGGCCATGGACTTTGTCACTCTACACGCCGTCACATTTGCGGCCTTCTTCCCCTCGATTATAGCACAAGAATGGCTATCCGATCACGATAAAGCGAGACTGCTCGAAGCCACCGTGCGGGTTGATGCCGTCATGTATGCCGGGACCGGGTGTCCACCACTATATGCGCAGCGGATCGTAGACTATGTGCCGCGCCATCCCAGCGATGGGTGGCCTGAGCTGTTCAAACGCGCAATCATCTATAGGGACGAAGGCCATGCGGTAAAATTAATTCGCGCTCTCTACGCCCTTGAGCAGTTAGAACTAAGTTCCAATTTTCCCATCAGCAAGCATGAATTCTTCAATATTGCACATATGGCAGTGGACTCGATTGAGAGGGCGATGGACAAGATAGAGGGCAATCGAATATCGACGGAGATAGCGGCTGGAGTGGTCAAGCGCGTTGGGCGTGGGAGTGAAATGGTAGTAGGGAACATGACTCGTTGGGTATTCTATGGTGGACTGCCGAATGCCTGGAGACATGTGCCTGAAATGCACTAAAATATGATGGTCTTTTGGATGTTACGCATAGAACGTTCTCTGAAAGAAGTCAGTATCACGGGAAAATCGTAACACCCTTGAATTCTTCTGATAGGTATTATTTCAACCCTGGGCCTCTATGAGAGCTTCCACGCGAAATGGTAGAGTCTCAGAGAGGCGCTCCAGATGTCTAGTTGGGATCAAACTGAATTCATACCCCCTCTGCAGCAGATACAAGTCACCATTTAATTAGTTGCTCACGGTCTATTTTGATCAGATATCAAATACACGAGGTCGATATCCAAAGATGGCTTTAGGAGATGCGTTTGTAGGCCCAGCACATAGCTGAGAACTCGTATATACTTTCACCTAGAGCATACGTAGTTCTAATCGAGGAACAAAATATTATTAGAGGAATACACGTGTGGGACCGCAAGGAAGTAGTGGGTTTCTACATAGTTAGACGCGATAGGTGGAATAAAAGTGGAGCAATACAGAGATGATCGAGACTGGTGGGGCGAAAGGCCACCCGGATTCGTGCGGAAGGGCGGTTCGGGGCGTGTATCGGCACAAGTATCTGCAGGTCTCGGGAATCAAAAGTTGTTTCCAATTGGCCTACCAATGAATGTTTCAAGTTCAACTTTGCATTCCCGGCCTTAAGGCCCCAAAGTCCTTCATCTCCGAGTGAGGTTCTCGATTAGCATCTGATCTTCTAGTTCAGACACTGTCTAACACATAACAGCCAGACCATAATTCCCAAGCCCCTGGACAATAAATAATGTCCCACTCGCCGTCAATATATTTTTTTGGAGAAGCTCAACCTGAATTCTGTGCAGAATGTCGGCGGATAGTGAAAAGACAAATGCGGTAGGCACCAGTGACTCCAATGGCGACGCGGAAAACACGGTAGTGAAACAGGAGCCTAATACTGAGGCTCTAGACAAGACAGCCTCCAAAGCTGACTCGGTCGCCCTTGAAATGGAGATCGTTCCTCGTCCAGAACGTCGAGGGTTAATGGGTCGATTCTCCATAATCCCAGAAGTAGCCAACCCATACAGCTACGACAATGGGACGAAGTGGTGGATGACGGTAATTGTCAGTTTTGCAGCCATAACCTCGTCAACCGGTTCTTCGATATTCTACCGTGAGTGTTACTAAAGCCACATGAAAGCATTCACATATATTAATTTGCCGTTAACCACATTCCAGCGGCTCTCTCCCAGGTGGCGCATGACCTCCATACCACTCCGACGGTTGCAAACTTGTCGCTGGCCTTTTACATGCTTGCCATGGCCTTTAGCCCAATGTGGTGGTATGTAAACTTTCATGTATGATGGGAGTTTTTCTAACGCGGTGGTATTTACAGGTCAGCTCTATCCGAGAAACACGGAAGACGAACCACCTATCTCCTGTCGTTCTCACTATTCCTGATCTTTTCCTGCATCAGTGCAGTCAGTGTCAACATCGCCATGCTTATAGCGTTCCGAATCCTCAGCGGTGGCGCTGCAGCGTCCGTCCAGTCGGTCGGGGCGGGGACAATTGCCGATATCTGGGAGCCGAAAGTGAGGGGTCGTGCAATGGGAATCTTCTTCCTTGGACCACTCTGCGGACCCGGCCTGGCACCCGTCATTGGCGGTGCCCTGACGCAGGCCCTACACTGGCGAAGTACTCTCTGGTTCCTCACCATCTTCGGTGGGGTTATGCTAATCCTGATCTTCCTATGCCTGCCAGAGACTGTTGCAAGGCGTGAACCTAAGCCCGATGAAGGTAACGAAAAAAGAATCAGTACAGGGGTAGCAGCACTGAAGACCATTTTTGGCCCACTCCAAGTACTGGCCCTGCTACAGTATCCCCCCATCATCGTGGCGGTGTGGACGGGAGCCATCTCATTCTTCACCATGTTCGTCTTGAACGTCTCCCTCCAATCAAATTTCGAGAAGGCACCCTACAACTTCAGCTCCCTCCTAGTGGGTCTAGTTTACCTTGCGCCCACGATCGGCTATGCTTTCTCATCCGTCTTTGGCGGGCGCTGGATCGACCACATTATGGCTCGTGAGGCTCGCAAAGCCAATCGCTACGATGATAACGGCAAGCTTAAGTTTCACCCTGAGGATCGGATGAAGGAAAATCTATGGCTTGCGCTGTCGTTGTACCCTGCTGCGCTGATATGGTATGGCTGGTCCATTTCCAAGGGGCTGCACTGGGCTGTCGCATGTGCAGCCTGTATTGTCTTCGGGCTCGGTGTTATGCTCGTCATGGGCGCGATCAATACAGTTCTAACGGAGTTTACACCGAGGAAGTCTTCCAGTGGTGTTGCGCTGGCTAATTTCCTGCGAAATGTTCTCGCGTGTACAGGTGCGGTCGTCACACAGCCCCTGATCGACGCCATGGGGACTGGGTGGATGTGCACAGTGGTTGCATTGATTGCATTTGTGACAGGCAATGTGGCCATATTCGCTCTTCGCACTTGGGGACCCAAATGGCGGGTGATGATGGACACGAAGTTAAACTCGAACCACTAAATTTTACCTTGTTGATTGGTGAGATCTGGCTTGAAGCTAGTAGGAGTTCCCTTGGATGATTTAGCGTCGCATATCCTCATCATATGGCGCACTGTTATCCATATTCTTCCTAAATATCTTTTTTTTAAAAAAAACAAATAATATAGATAGATTATTGGCTTGACAACCAACGCCTCGGTACACTGAGCACTTTGTTGGTTAGCAATTTCCAGGGCCTTGCAAGCGTCCATGTTGATCATCCAGATTTTACACAAGAAGAGTTTTCTGTATTTGGGTCAATTTTTGAATATTGAAATGGGGGAATTACTCATTCCATGTAGTATTGTTAGCCTGATTGTTGGTATGTCTGTGATCACTAGTGGCATACCAGATACGCTTACAATGATGCCCTCTGAGTATCAACGAGCATTAAATATTCAACACTTTGTTGAATGCGGCAGTCAACAGTTCAGTTACATCCTGGTCATTGTCATTGCCTGCATCTAGCTCATCATTATCATCTGGACCTGCTTTCCAGATTGGCGCAAGTGCTTTCCTGGAGCTTGAGTTCCAAAGCTGACACCTTCCCGTTTCGGAAAATACTCGAAGGAAACCTCTTCAATGATCTTCGTGTGTGGCTTGAGGTTAATTGCTCTGACCAACCCTGGGTCTGGACTAGGTTAGTGCAGAATACTTTCATCATCTCCACCTGCTAAGCTTGCCTTCCGCAACGACTGCTACTAACTCGCTGCAGCACCGCCTGTTGCCAGCGGCATAGACATTGCCAACACAGTAGGATCGTGGAGGAGAAATTAGCTCTTTGCCAGTACAGGAAAGACCACGAAAGAGAATGATTCGGCGGATTTTGAAGGGATTACTAGTACAGACAGAACAACAATAGAGATCAAATTAGCAAAACTTGAGTTCGAGGACTCAAAACATGTCTTCTGCATCAAACAGCGTTCGCTAATGACAGCTGATTTTCAACCAGCTGGCAAGTCCCGAGTAACCTTTGCCACAAACATAAATATATTTTTCTCCACTCGAGGCTTGTGTGAATTTCAATAAGAGCTCTTCTCCACTCTTCATTTTGTTGATATTAATACATGACTCAGATGGTAGGTCAGTAGGTTCTGAACAGCGGAGGGCAGTTAACCGGCCTACGAATGGATATTCTGTTTCAAGAAATAGCTCCAAATCATGAAAGCTGATCTTTTGAACACCGTCACCTAACTGTGCCATATTATAAGCAGACAGTGCCTCCCAGCTGCAACTTTTATGACCGCTAATGAAGTGACCAATTCGGAGGCCGTGCGGGTGGCTAAGAGCAATAGAAGACCTCACTTCCCGATCCATCGGCCGATGACGGTATCCAAGATAAGTCCGTAATGCATGTAATTCTGAACTCGCAGCGGGAGATTGAGGTCTAACTCTTTTCATATGCGGAGCTGCATACGAGGGATCTTCAATGGAAGAGGCCGACCAGTGCGCAGATAAGCCAATGGCGCTCTCTTGGGGATCAGGCATTCGTCTCACACCCATCAATAATCGTTCGATCTGTACGTTGAGGGCATTATCAAACTGCTTGACAGTTCTTTGCAATATGGAAAGGCGATCTGCTTGTATGTTGCCCAACCAATCCGGCAAGATCCATCTCTCACTAAGTTTTCCGAAAGTCGCAGGGACTTGAAATTGGCCATGAACTTTCAAAAACAGGTCGCACAGATAGCAGGCACTCTTGTTCGCACATATCACCCTCGGTGTGATACACTTACGGTGAATCTCATAGTAGAACAGCAACTTGATCTCGGCATGGACTTTGATTGCGGATCTTGTATCATCTACGCGGCTGGCTAGTGCTGCAGCTGCCCTGGATTCTGAGTTCTGAAACTTCCGCAATATGTTGGAGATATTCGATGATGCGTTGAGTGTTTTGATTAGATTCAACACAGACTCATAATTCGATGGAGTGCGGATGCTGCTGGGTACATGAACCTCAAAATTTTCCACTTGAATCCTCTGAAATATGTGGTATCGTTTTCGTCGTGCGGCCCGGACTAGCTCGACACATGCTCCGTAGTAGTGGCCTAGCTTGTCTACCAAGTTTTTGAGAACCCCCATTTGTGATACTTCCGCTTTTAATAGATCATGGAGAGTAGTGAAGGACTGCGAACAGCGACTTAAGTGATGGGCCTCCTTGATGATTTGTTCCATATTATTCAGTACTGAGGGATCATTTCGCTCGGTAGGGTTACTTTTGAGACTACAATACAGGGCAACGATTCTTTTCAGCTGGCATCGGATCTCATCCATTTTGGCATCAGCAATCTTTCCTTTAGAGGAGTGGAAGAGAATATTGTAAATACGAACGATGGGCGAAGTTTCGACCCGATACTTCTTAGCTAGATGGAGCCTTGCCGATATTCGAGAGAAATCCAGTTTGACAGCAACGTGAAAGAGCAGCTCCACGTCATGTATCTCCGAGTTTCCTTCACAATGTTAGTACTCCGATAGAGAGTAGTAACTAATTACAACAGCAGATACTACCTTTTCGTGAAATATTTTCCAACGTGGTACTGATTTGTTGTAGTCCTTCTCTAACATGTGAAACACTGTTACCATTTACTGTGAATCGGACTGTCATTCCTTCACCATCTTCATGCTCTTCAATGCACAAGGCCACTACTGAGTGAGAGTCTTTTCGACGGTAAGCGAGAAACGATAAATTTCGGACAATCTCCGCCTCCTGATCAACAGTGAGGACCCTCTTCGGGCGGTCTGTGGAAGTCAGGCTATGCTCTTGATGGCCCTCTCGGACAGAACCGAGCATTGCCAAAAGACTGATCTTGCTTAACAAAAGATCACGAGAAATTTTGGTGCCAAAAATTCCGCGTTCGTCCATAGTGTGGCCTGAATGAACAGAGGAGACCTGGGATGCCCAACCTGTCTAGTTTGTAAACAGTAAGTGAGTTAAGCGGCCTATCTGATTTTATTGGCCTCTAGCCACTGCCAATCCGCAGGCGATATCGTCTTTGCAATCTTCGCTTCGACTAGCTCCTCTTCTCCAGCATTATGCCTTAAGAGGAAGCAAACCTGCTCTCGGGGCTGCTTTACGCGCCGTGTCAAAGAGGGGAGTAATTAAACGATAACAACCACGCTCGTAAAGGATATACAATTCTAACGGCTCGGCAATGTAGAGGGGTGCCCGCTAGGAATGATGTATCGTGCTCGGCCAAGTGGATGGAGCTCCATAAGGGCAGTCAACGGTGGCTCAAGAAACAACACATGGATCAGTCGATAGATACCCTGCATAGGCAACCAATGATTACGACATATCACCGATATCCGATATCGCCGTGCACCGAGCGAAGCCGCGTCATACTTCGGGGATAACCAATATTTGATGCAACATAAATACAAGACCTACTCACCTGCATCTTCTGCTATTCCAAGCAGTCGTCAACAAAAAGGCTGTCGTTAATGATCTAGAGTTTCTTTTTTGTGGCCGGATTAGCATCTTCATGAGATTGCTCATCTTGCAAGGAAGACATCGAAGTCTATCGTCAAAGTCCAAAAGAAGTATCCAAAAATTCCCAGCTATGGCGACCAGAAGCCACAGGAATCACTCCATAAATAATCCGCGCTGGGCAGCTGTAGATTCATACAGTCTCTCACACTCGCATCCAGCCTCGCGACCCAATGCCAGTGTGCTGCAAGATACACTGAAATCGTCCGAGACTGCTGGGCTCCCAAGCATTGCACTTTCAGTAGCCCAAGGCAAGTTCCTCGCACTGCACTGCCGGGCAGCAGGCGTGACACATGCGCTCGAGGTTGGCACACTGGGTGGGTACTCTGCTATCTGGGTGGCAAGCGAAAACCCGCAGCTGAAAGTCACAACGGTCGAGTACAACCAACACCACGTCGAGGTTGCGCGGGAAAACATCAAGCACGCGGGGCTAGCAGACCGGATTGAGGTTATTCATGGTGCTGGGTTAGACGTTCTCACGCGCCTTCGTGAGGAGGTTCAGGCAGGCACACGACCTCGGTTTGGATTTGTCTTCATTGATGCTGACAAGGTGAATAACTGGAGGTATTTCCAGCTGGCCAAAGACATGATCAAGCCAAACTCAGTGATCTGTGTTGATAATATTGTTCGCTTTGGTCGGTTAGTTGACGCGACAGACTCGGATGCCTCCGTTCAAGGAAGCCGAGAGGTTGTGGAGAAGGCAGGGAAAGAGCCCGGCGTGGACTCGGTCGTTCTCCAGACGGTGGGCGAGAAGGGGTACGATGGTTGGCTATGGGCTGTGATCAGTTAGGATAATGGATTCCCTCAGCCTATGCATTATATATTGTCTACTGAGGAGCAGCGAGCGCGCAGGTCCTAGGAATTCGGGTGCAATTTGGAATGCACAAGATCATTTGATCAAAAGGAAAATAAAGAGAGAATAATAAGACTTTTCTCCGCTACAGACTCGGTAAGCTGGGTACAGCAGGGCTGGGAATCTGCATCATCAGGTCTTTTGAGCGAGGCATTGGTGATTGGGAGATAGGGCATTTACCTGGCAGAATTGAACTCCTCTCGCTGATCGAGAACGCTGCAGTAGATCGTTGGCTTGAGAAGCGCTGAACACTCATCGTGTTTGATAGTCGACGTCTTCCCCTGGCGAGCAGGCTTTACTCAGACTCTGCTACCGCGGGCTGCCTGGCTGCTCGGTTCCAACAGATTATGAAGTATAGCTGATGTGTCTGACTGCAGGCTGGGGAGTTGAGCCCACGCCACGAGCTGCCACCACTCTCCTCCATGTTCATGCCCTCTTCTGCGTGCGGCTGCTCTGGCTCCTGCCCCTGCTGCGGATCCTCGCTAGTGGAGGGTGTAAGACATGACTCATGCCGCTTGTGGTGCTGCTTCTTACCACCAGAGATTATAAATTCTCCAACCTCTTTACTACTACTGCTCCCGCGGCTCATCCAGGGAGATTGTAGGGGCACATTTACTCTGAGTATCAATGGAGATCTCTTTTAGCTATGGCAGTCAACTAGCTCATGGCAGGTTAGGGCTTGGCAGCCCGCAATGCCCGCTCAAGCAGGCGGTGCATGAGACTAACGGAAGCGGGGAGCTCAGAGGCAGTCGAATAACATTTGATATCGTCAGGCGGGACTCACTCGTCTTCGAGTTGGAGGTTTGCTGCAGAAAGACTGCCTGCCTGCCTGTATGTTGTGAGAAGCAACAAGGAATTGCTTCGGATATCGAACTAATAATGAAGCTGGGGCCTGAGGAGATCAGATATATATATAAAGCTTGTTCTTAAATGACGTCACAAATACGGTCACAAAACGATATTCCTCGATGGTCTAGTGGTCATGATTTCCGCTTGTCATCACAAACGATAACGAGCGCGGGAGACCAGGGTTCGATTCCCTGTCGGGGAGGATTTCCTTTTTGTCATTTCGGTTTTTTCGGCGTTCGCTTCACACTGTTTATTTTTTTGATGATTTTTTTCCTTTTTTCTTTTTTATTTCCTGCGGCCTCCAGGGGAGATTGTGTCCCTAATTTTTTTTATTGGTTGACGACGAGACTAATGACTATGTTATACTTAATCATAATCCAGGCATTACAATCTATATGTCTGTGTCACGAGATAAACATTCGTGACGTCTGGGTGTCATTGTATCAAAAATAAGGATCTCCTAGAAGTGCCTATCATGGAAGAATAGAGAGTGATCCTCTTCTCGTATCCTGGTACATCAGGACCAACTTTCTATCTTCTCCGCAAAAGGAGAGAAAGCCGACAGCCCCTCCTGACTCTCAGAAGGCCCTAGTGGCCAGATTAGACGGCCTACCTCTCATATTCCACCACCAGGTACTGTGCTTCCAGATCTCGCCGCCGCAGTCTCCATGCAAAGGCATCCTCCACTTCTTAAGAAAACAAGGTGCGGCCTCCCAGCTTCGCGTATCCCACGGCTGTCGGCTGCTGG
This sequence comes from Chaetothyriales sp. CBS 132003, assembly GCA_003709865.1. NCBI lineage: Eukaryota > Fungi > Ascomycota > Eurotiomycetes > Chaetothyriales > Chaetothyriales sp. CBS 132003. Next base: position 42,580 of record QRBJ01000043.1, on the reverse strand, counting down.
AATTGCTCGTCCAACACACCAGCGCGCCATTAAAGATGATATCGTTCTTGAAGTCAAACAAGTCGAAGACATGCGGTATAAGAGTCCACATAGTAATGGCATTTGCTCGCATCAGCGGGAACGGAAGAAGATTAAGGAAGGGACCATTCCTAAGCAAACGCTGAGGGATTCAGTCGTATTGTCACGGAAGGAACGATGAGAGAGCAGCCAGGCTTGGAGGGAGCCTATTTTACCTGCTCATCCGTAGCTCGTAGATGCTAGATCATCAATCAATCACTCTTCAATCATCAGATCTCATCCATCTGCTCGTCCTGTTGGCCGCCGGCCATCAGACGTATCTTCCAGTACAATTAGCGTAGTTGGATGAGCTGGAACTAACACTGAAATATTTCTCCACTGGCTTACGTTTTCTGGACCAATCACTGCCTGTAATTATCTGATTCTCGATTACCTATGTTGACAGCATCGACTATTCCTCAGTCTCAATGCTGATGACAGTACACATATATTGGAATGCCTGAATCTTGGCCTTATTGGCAAGATTCCCCGTCTTTTTAGTGAGGTCTTGGGGTCCTCGGCCTACTGGCAGTCCAGGCCCAACACTGCAGGAGAAGGGCGCAAAGGAGGTGCTGGGCTGAAACTTGGGAAAGCAGTGATATGGATTGGACAGATACATATATAGAACAGAACTACGTGGGGAATATTTATGTCTAAAACGTCGAAAGTTCACATTCTCTTTTCAACTATACAAAACACCCATGTGAACGGGCGGTAGTGGTTGAGTACTGGTTCCGGAATGGCGAGTGTCGGGTTTACGGGAATGGTCGTAGGCATAGGTATAGTCATGATACGCCGTCGCCGTCGCCGTCGCCGTCGCCGTCGCCGCCGCTGTGTCTGTCGGGTGCGCGCGGCTTTGGTCCAACAGATCGGTGTTCGACGAGGAAGAGCCGACATCCTTCTCTCCCCAGTGCATATTGTCGGAGAGGTCATCGGCGATGTTGAGCATAGTCTGCAGATGGCCATAGGTTGCGGGCAGGGGGCCCTTGGGGGAGACGAAGCTGATGGCGCACACAAAGACCAGGAAGACGAGCCAGGTGACGGTCAGGTAGGTGATCTGGGGCACGCGCATGAGGATGCCCTTGGCATAGTCGACCTGCAGCGAGGAGCCGAACATCCAGTGGACGACGGGCTTGAAAAGAAGGAGGATAAGGTTGGGGAGGACCTTGAAGGGCTCCGTGACGGAGTTGTAGACGCGTCCTGCTTTGCTTCCCGAGGCGGAGGAGATGGTGCGCCAGACGGATTCGTCGCGGAGCAGGAGAACTTGCAGCTCGGCGCAGTGCAGGCCAATAGTGAGAAAGGATTGGATGGCGAGGCAGAAGACGAGGATGGCGGCCATGTTAGCTTCGGGCACGACGTCGGGGCCGGGCGGGTTGGGGCTGTTAGCGAAGAACTTGAGAAAGACGGTCATGGTCATGGAAGCGGTGATGTCGTTGGTGTTGGTGTTAGGGTCCACGGCCGAGGTGGGGATGAAGCTCCAGCTGCCGCGGGTAAAGTTGTGCAGGCCGATGTGGATGATGATGGCAGTCCAGATAGCCAGCGCGCAGAGGACGACGAAGACGGCGAGCAGGATGTGCAGGATGTGTGGGCTTGCTGAATAGGGTGACAGCTGGCGCGGGCGAGGCGCGGTGGGCGTTGCGGGCAGTACGCGGTCGTGCACGCTCATCATGCACCGGCCCCTTTGGTAGCTGAGACGGCCGCTATCGTTGGCAGCGGCGAGGGTGGTGAGGGGGTGGGAACTCCAGGTGGGGATTGTCGAGGTCTGCAGGCACCATGTGGACAAGGCACATTGGATCAGGATGGCCAGGCCGAGTGCGATGGGCGGAGCTTTGCTGATGGACACAAGGTGATTGGTGTCGTTCCAAAGAACTCTACCGTCGTACAGATAGAAGTCATACGTGTTTCGGACCAGGATCATCGGTGAGGCGCCATAGCATATGGCAAGCGTGATGAAGAAGACGACGTTGGCGACGATTCCATTGGCAATGTTGCGTTTGGAGAAGGTGAGAAGACGTAGATTGGTATTGAATTCAAGCTTGCCTTCGTGGAACAGTGCCCAACGGAGCGACACGCTATGAATGTAACCATTGCTTTCGGTAACGATCAGAACGACAAAGTTGATGGCGAGAGGAATGAGTTCGAGGCTGAGGGGGGAGAGCTTGAATGTGGTAGTGCGGCCATGGGCACGGCCAGCGAGGATCAAGAAGCCGATGCCGACCAAGGTGCTGAAGACGAGAGCAGTAATGCAGGTGAGTCTGGTGCCACGGGCACGATTGTAGACTGGTTTTGCGGCCGAGATGGTACCATGGTCGTGGGCTTGTTGTCGTCCGTCGCTGTGCAGTGCAAGGGATTCATAGCCAAGGATGGAATCTGTCATCATTGAGGAGGAGGAGGAGGAGGAGGAGGAGGAGGAGGAGACTGTGCAGGAAAATCAAATGAAACCAAGGGATAGGAGCAAATGGTTAGTTACTATATATCTGGGTTGTACGTGCTCTGGCCGTCAGGCATCCTGATTTCGATTGCCTCCCATTTCGATTGCCTTGTATGCCATAGCCACACGGGCATTTTGTGGTAGGACCAACGCTCAGCCAAAGAGGTGTCAAGTCGAACTCAATAGGGGCCGCTCCGCCGCGTGAGCGACAGATGTGCCCAGATAGGCAGGAGATTGGACCAGTGATGTGTTGATGATTATTAGGCGACCCATCGACTCCACCGCGGCGCCAAAGGTCGCAGGGTTGTGTGTATGTATATTAAGGCGCTAGTCCTTATATGGCTAGGACAAAACTGCGCCGTTCGGCAACTCGTCAAGGTTGAGGAAGCGAAAGCTTAGCAGAGATGGGATTAATATACATGGGTACAGAAGGATATAGATATACATAGGTGCAGAAGTATACAGATATACATACGTAGGTACAGAAGGATATAGATATACATACGTAGGTACAGAAGGATATAGATATACATGGGTGCAGAAGTATACAGATATACATACGTAGGTACAGAAGGATATAGATATACATACGTAGGTACAGAAGGATATAGATATACATGGGTGCAGAAGTATACAGATATACATACGTAGGTACAGAAGGATATAGATATACATACGTAGGTACAGAAGGATATAGATATACATGGGTGCAGAAGTATATACATGTATTTCGTCGCTCAGCCCTGTTTTCCTGTTCCCCTCTTGTGTCCAGCAGCAGCAGCAGCAGCAGCACCAACACTGCCACCGGTAGGAGCAGCAATGCTCGGGCCGATAGAGACGGCAAGCAGGAGGCGCACAGAGAGCAGGACCAGGGCAACAATATCCAAGACGTGCACGGCCCACCAAAGATGCTGGACTCCGACCGGACACATCTGGATGCTATAGCGCCATTGGTGAGCGTCAAAATCAAACCAGGCGCTCAACAAGGCGGCATTTCCGCCAAAGTCGCCCATCATGCTGCGGAGGGTGATTTCGCGGATGCCGGTATGAGCAGGACTAGCATTAGTAGAATTATTATTACGATCCTTGTTGTTGTTATTACTCGGGTGGTGGGCGTGGGAGTGCTGGTGCTGGTGCTGGTGCTGGTGCTGGTGCTGGTGCTGGTATTTGACGGCCTGGAATTGTGTCGCCATCGCATCATGCCCCTCTTCGACGTCCGGCTCAGGGTTGGCGTCATCGTGGTAGTGGTAGTGGTCGAGTGGGTGGGCCCAGGTGGAATTAGAAGGGATGTAATGCCAGGTGTCGCAGCCCTCGTGATCGTGGCCGGTGAGGATGAGGCCGGGTCGGCCCGTGCCGCGGGCCGGGGCGTTCAGGTCTCCAGACATGCCGAACAGGGCCTTCAAGATGGCGGACTCGCTGGCCTGTTTGCTGAGGTGGTTCTGTTCCTTCAGGCCGTGGGGCCTGTAGACCCCGCCGCCGTCGTCGTCGCCCCAGAAATCCGAGTAGGGGCCGTCGACGCAGACGCCCGCAGGTTTATGAAGCGGGAGATGGGTGAGGAGGAGGGTGAAGGCGGACGCGTCGTCGACGGGACGGGTGCGGTGGGCGAGCAGATCATTGACGTAGTCGTAGGTGTCGTGCTGGATGGCCTCGTCGAGCGCGGGCGTATCGAGGACGAGGCTGTTGAGGACGACGAGATGGAGTGTGGGCGCCGAGGAGTTGCCTGGTGCTGAAGTGGACGTGGATGGATAGTCGAATCGGACATCCCAGTTGGCGGGGCCGAAGAGGCGCTCGAAGCGGTCGAGGCGCGCCCTGCTCACATCGCCAGCATATCCAATGTCGTGGTTGCCGGCGATGTTGATGATGCGCCCAGACCAGGCCTCGTCGTCCATGGGCAGCGAGTGGCCGGCCAAGGCGGCGTCAACAACGGCATCGTCGACGCGCTCGCCGCCGCCGAAGACACGGTTCCAAAAGCGCCAAGCTCGCCACTCGAACTCGTCGTCGCTGACCCATTGGCTCCCGATCAAGTCGCCGAGGACGGTGACGTGGGTGGGTTTTGCCCACCACTTCAATGTGCGGAAGATGTGGGCGAGGTAGTAGTCGTTGCCGAACAGGTCGAGCCGCTTGCGGGCCGCCTGCAGCGATCGGGGGATGTCGTCGACGCACAGCTCGGCGAGGGCACTGTACACGGCGGCGGAGAAATGGCCGAGGCCGTCTTGCTGTTGTTCTTGTTGTTGCTGTTGCTGTTGCTGTTGCTGTTGTTGTTGCTGTTGTTGTTGCTGTTGCTGTTGTTGTTGTTGCTGCTGTTGTTGTTGTTGCTGCTGTTGTTGTTGTTGCTGCTGCTGCTGCCGAATATGGCGCCAGTGCTGTTTCAGACGCGCAGACAGGGCCTCTTCAGCCTTTGGCAAAGAGCTGTCGCCCTCGAGTTGGGGGTCGGCGAGGACGAGGAGGCGGAAGGGTGCGAGGGCGGCGAGGGTGTGTGGAGGTGGAGGAGGATGTGGGAGTGATTGTAACTGTGGCGGTGACTGTGACTGTGACTGTGACTGTGACTGTACATGTTGGACGAGGAGACTGCGAAAGGCCGATACAGCAGAGCCGTCGGTGGCAGGAAAGGCGCAGGCGTGGAAGAGCGGGTAGAGGTACAGGTAGACGGTGGACAGACAGGCGAGAGCGACAATGACACGCACAACGGGATCCAACACAGTGCGAATGGGCATAGCAGAAAGCATTGACAGCGGCACGAGGCCGTGGCGGCATAGAGGCGGAGAGATGGAGAAGGGGGGGGGGTTGAAGGGGGGTCTTGGCAGGGGGCTTTGCAGGGGCTTGGAACAGCACAGACGAAGAATGCTACACAGTTACCAGTGCGGTACTACAATAGCACAAGTAACAATGGTGCAGTACTACAATATCACAGGTAATAATGTATTACTATGGAGTAATAGTGATGATAATAGTGCTGCACTACCACTACAATAGTGTAGATAATAAATAATGCTGCATTACTACAATAGCGCAGGTAATAATACTGCGGGTGATAATAATTACTACACCGCTGCAGTGGTGTAGGTTGTAGTAGTGGTGTAGTAATAAATAATACTGCATTACTACAATGGAGTAATCGTGATGATAATACTGCACTACTACAATAGCGCAGGTACTAATACTGCAGTACCCCAATAGTGATGATAATAATACTGCAGTACCCCAATAGTGATGATAATTATACTGCACTACTACAATAGCGCAGCTACTAATACTGCATTACCCCAATAGTGATGATAATAATACTAGTGATGATAATAATACTGCACTACTACAATAGCGCAGGTAGGATTAAGAATCATGATAATAATGAAAACGCTCAAACGCAGCACCCTATCCACCGTGTATGCATCCATGCATCCACACCCATGTACGCACATCACAACGCCCCTTCGACCCTGTCCGTAGCCGTAGACGTATCCATGTGCAGCGTCCGGCCCTTGTCCTGGTAGTTCAGCCCCTGGATGTTCAGTCCAGCACTGTCTCCGCCATTGACAGTCTCGGTCGCGGGAGCTACGTGATTGTCGGTCTCATCGTACCCCTCGTCGGCCTCAGCGCCAGCATCGGCTCCGGCTGCGGCTCTAGCGCCCTCGTCCTCGGCTGCTGTGACGTTTGCTGCTGTGACGTTTGCTGCTGTGACGTTTGCTGCTGCGACGTTTGTTGCTGTGGCGTTTGCTGCTGTGACGTTTGCTGCTGTGAGGTTTGCTGCGACGTTTGTTGCTGTGAGGTTTGCTGCTGTGACGTTTGCTGCTGCGACGGTTGCTGCTGCGACTTCTGCTGCTGTCGTTGCTGCTGCCGCCGCCTTCTCCTCGTCTTCCTTGAGCGCGGGCGGGCGTTCACGGCGCTCGCGAGCCTTGGCCAGGCTGATCGTCCTCTGCTTGTTGGTGGTCTCGAAGCTGCTGAGGTCATGCAGGATGGTAGCCTTCATGATCTCGCCCATCCACTTGCGGCCCTCGGCCATGCTGTCACACTGAAAGTAGTGCACCGTCGGCCGGGTGAATTGCACGGCGCGCGACTGGCCGGCCTTGGGCGGGACCAGCTTGAAGTAGAAATGGCCATCGGCGGCGGCGGCAGCGGCAGCGGTCGTAGACCAAGAAGCATCGGTCGTGGCCACGGTCGCCTTGGCGCCCGTCAGGGCGGCGTGCAGGCTGAGCACGGGGTCGTTGTTGGCCGCGAGGACCTTGTGGCCCGAGATGTCGATGATGCCGCGCTCCTCGCTGTCGGCCTCGTCGTAGTAGTACGACAGGCGGCGGCCGCGTAGAATGAACAGCCGCGGCTTCCACGTCGTCACCAGCGACGGCGACTTCTTCTTCATCCAGCCCGAGTGGTCGCAGTGCGTGCGCGCCTCAGCCGGCGACATCTTGAGCAGGCCGCGCTGGTAGGCCGACGTCTGCTGCTTGGTCTTGGGCCCCTTGGGCCGGGCGACGCGCGTGCTCAGCATGGGCGCCAGCTGCGGCGCCGGCGCCGGCGCCGGCGCCGGCGGCTCCGTGCCCCTGGACGAAGTGTCGGTGTTGTCGAGGTCGAAGGTCTGCGACGTGGCCGACGGCGTGTGCGAGCCGTCGTCGCCGGCGGTGGTGCCGGCCGGGCTGCCGTCGATGCTGGCGCCGCCGCCGCCGCCGCCGCCGCCGAAGCTGGTCGGCGACGCGGCCGTCTCCTTCTCGCTGCTGGTGACGGCCTCTGATGTGGAGCGGAGGCCGATCAGCTTCAGGGCCTTGGCCGACATCGTCCTCCGCGTCAAGCCCGACATGGCTAATCCGGCCGTTGACGCTGCCGACGCTGCCGTGCCTGCCTCGTTCTCCAGATTCGTTACTGTGGGCGAGTGGTTGATGAAGGATGGCTGTGCCACAGGGCTGCGCGCACTGGCCGACCGGAAGCGGCTCTTGTACACGGGGCGCTGCGAGGCCTTGGCTTTGGCCGCTGCCGCTGCTGCTGTTGTCGTCGTCGCCGCCGCCGCCGCCGCCGCCGCCGCTACCGCTACCGGCCCTTCCCGCTCGGGCACGGAATCGACAAAGGACAGGCGCGAATGCCGCTTGCCCGCGAGGCCTGCGCGGCCGTCCAGCAGGCTGGCCTGGTGCGAATTGACGGAGCCGCTGGCGCCAGCTCCGGCACTGGCGCTGTCACGCTTCTTGAGCGTGTTGCGGGCTTTGCGTCTGTCGACCTCGTTGCCGCTGAAATAGCCGCGGTCGAGGTCGACATGGCCAGAGCTGCTGACGAAGCCCAAGACGGGCGACACGTCGCCGCCGCCGCCGCCGCCGCCGCTGCCCTCGTGCGCAAGCAGGCCGTAGGCGCTGGACAGGCTGCTGACCGTGGCGCCGGGCGGGGGGGTGCCGGCCGTGGGCGCCGCGGGTAGCGACGTGACCGACGACAGCCGCAGGTCGAGCGGGCCGCCAAAGTCGAGCGACGACTGGCTCGGCGACGGCCGGTGCGAGTGGCTGAGGTCGCGCACCGCCCCTGCCGACGGCCGCTGCGGGCTCTCAGGGCTGGCGGACGTGCGCCAGGCGCCGGCGTGTGTGGCGCCGGGCACGACACTGCCGCGGCTGTGGCTGTGGCTGTGGCCGTTGGGCGAGGCGGCGGCGGCGAATGCCGATGCCGATGCCGATGCCGATGCCGATGCCGACGACGACGACGCCGGCAGCGACGCCGCCCCCGGCGCATTGGCATGGGCGTGTGGCTGCCGCACCGACAGCGCGCCGCCCTCGCGCAGGCCGGCAATGCGCGGCAGGCCCGTGCTGGGCTGGCGCGCTGCGCTGCGGCCGCGCACCTGGGTCTGGAAGTCGCGGATCTTGTGCCACGTCTTCAGCCGGCGGCCCATGACGCCAAAGTCAAAGTCCTTCATGTGGATGAAGGACTGGTCCATGTCGAGCAGCACCTCGCCCGAGATCTCTTGGTCCTCGAAGATGTCGCAGTGGCGGGCGTCGACGCCGATGGAGCGCAGGTGGCGGGCCACCTGGTGGTGGTCCCACGCCGCCACCTCCTCCTTGGTCAGCACGGCCGCCGCTGCCGCCTGCTCGTCCGTCTCCGAGTCGGGCCCGATGACGAGCGAGCCGCGGTCGACGTGGTTGCTGTAGTCGCTTTCCGAGTCTTCCGCGATCGAGTGCGGCGGCGCCAGGCTCTGGCGCGGCGTGCGCAGGTCGGTGATGTGCTCGTTGATCACGCTGAGCGTCTCGTTCATCACCGGGCTGTCCTCGCCGCTGCGCCGCCCGTGCAGGGTCGCGTGGCTGACGCTGCGCTGCACCGTCGGCCCGTGGCCCTGTGCTGCCGCCGCCGCCGCCGCCGGTGAGATGGCGTTTCGTGCCCAGCCGTAGACGCTTGCAATCGTCGACGATCGGGCCGTGTCGGCGCCGGCCAGCGCCGCGTTGTTGTCAGCGGCGTGCGTCGAGTTGGCCGTCAGCGTGGTCGACAGCGAGGACGTCGACAGCGGCGGCGTGTGGACGACGGGCCGCACGGCCGCGGGCGGAGGAGGAGCAGTGGCGGCGGCGGCGGCGGCAGCGGCAGCGAGGTGCGGCGGCAACTTGGCCGTGTAGACTGGAATCATCAGCACATACAACAGCAGAGGCAGGAACGCACACAGCGGCAGCCATGGCGGGGCATCGCGGGTTGTCGCTGCCGCCGCTGCCGCCGCTGCCGTCGCAGACGTCGCTGCCGTCGCGGGCGCCGCGGGCGTCGCTGCCGTCGAAGCGTATCCCCGGCAGGCACAGGCAGGCACAGGCAGGTACGGGCAGGCACAGGCAGGCGCCGGCTTCGGCTTCGGCAGGAGCAACACACACGGGGAAGGAGCGGCTCACTCACCTCCCGGAAAGAGACCGGTGGCGTCGCGGCTCAGGTGGCGGCCCAAGTACCAGCCATCGCCGAAGCCGTCGTCCAGCTCAAGCAGCTGCAGCCGCTCGGCCTTGCGCAGCGTCAGCTCGTCCGGGCTGCGGGCGTCGAAGTCGTCTGGTGGCGGGCTAGTTAGCATGTGCGCGGGGCCCGCCGACCACGGACAGAGCAAAAGGACCAAAGGACGGGGAGCGACGCACGGACAACAACAAGCACATCGCCCGGCTGCAGCATGTCGGCACGGCGCCGGCGTGGAGACACTGGCAGCACCATGCTCAGCCCTTGACACCGGCCCTGTCAAGCAATGCAGAGATGGTGATGGCAACCGTGATGGCAATGGCGATGGAGATGTGGTATTAGTGATGATTTGATGCGGTTAGTGGCTTCCCTGTGGCCGACGCCCCGGCCTGTGGAGCACACCACCTCCAGGCCGACAACTCCGCAGCGCCAGGGGCGTCACTGGCCCGGCAGGCACTTGGCAGAGCGGCCCAGCAGCAGATGCACGAGGTCAGCAGCAGATGCACGAGGCCAGCAGCAGAGGCAGCAGAACAAAAGGCAGACAAGAAGCTACAGATAGGGCCTGGACAGATAATAGTGCAGGCAGGATGTGAGAACAGGAGAAGGAGAGTGCTGGGGACAGGAATGGGGGGTGCCCAATGCGCAAAAGCAGAGGCCGGAGCTGCACAAAACAGGGAACTGATGTGCCACAGGACCGGCCAGTTCAAGCTAGGTTGCAAAGTGGTCACTGCATGCATATTATATATTGGCAGCGTGCATATATTGGCACTGTCCAGAGCATCTCTGCTGAGCACTGCCCCCACTCTCTCAGTGTGTGCATGCACATTGGCAGTGTATATTAACAGTGAGTATATTAGCAGTGTGCATATTAGCAGTGTGCATATTAGCAGTGTGCATATTAGCAGTGTGCATATTAGCAGTGTGCATATTAGCAGCGTGTATATTAGCAGCGTATATATATTCGCAGTGTGCAGACCATCTCTGCTGTGCAGAGCGCCTTTCGCCTTTCACACTCAGCGCCCCAACACTAACAGGTCTTAGCGCTGTGTGGATCGCCAACTAGCCCAAGGTCACTTCTTCTTAGTAAGCACTCGAGGGCTAAAAGGCCTCAGGTGCCTTCACCTGGCCAGCTAAAAGGTAGCCAGCAGTCAACCAAGTCAGGCTCTCTGGTTGCTGGGCAATGAGTCATTCAGCCATTCAATCATTCACATCACCCTCGCGCTATTCACTGCTCAGCATTCACTTGTCCTCCCCCTGTCTCCCTCTGACGCGTCTGATCTCCTTGTTGTGGTATCTGTAGCCCATGCCAATGATGCGCGTGAGGAGCCCAGAGACTGTGGTTGTAGTGCCAATGTTGACCTTGCTGGCCGAGTCCTGTAGCCAGTGTAATGGAGAACAGCAGCAGTAGCAGTGGTGCCTTGCCTCCGAAAGCTGCTGTCCCTCAGAGCCTCACCAATGTCAACTCTACAAGCCTCCACTTCCTCAATGCCACACGGCCCACTTGGATGACTACTGGCACACCCCAGGACCCCACCACCAGCACCGCTCCCACTCCAAGAGTATTCAGACAGAACAGCCATGCTCCTCCCGCTCACGCTCCGATAGTGCCAGCCATTGACAGCACCACTGCTGTCATCACTCCTACTGCTGCAGCACTCGCACAGAACAGCCATGCTCATCCTATTGGGAGTCCACCCCCAGCCAGCAGCCCGAGTCCTACCACACCAGTCACAGTCACGCACAGCAACTATGTCTATCCCTCTCAGTTACTGGCCCCCACAGCAAGCGCTCTTTCCATCACTCCAACCACTGCTACCGCAACACTCACACAAACCGACCAAAGCGCTCTTTCCATCACTCCAACCACTGCTACCGCAACACTCACACAAACCGACCAAAGCGCTCTTCCCATCACCACTCCAACCACTACTACCGCAACACTCACACAAACCGACCAAATCCCTCCCCAGCCAGCACCACCGCCTTCTGCACTGACAGCCCATGCCACCTTGTCGCCCATCTCGCCGACCTCGGGTCCTGTCCAGCAGCATCACCCTCTGCACTTTCCCGCCAACCAACCGCATCAACCGCATCAACCGCATCAACCGCATCAATCCCATCAGCCGCATCAACCCCATCAACCCCATCGACCCCATCAACCCCATCAACCCCATCAACCCCATCAACCCCATCAACCCCATCAACCCCATCAATCCCATCAATCCCATCGGCCGCATCAACCCCATCAACCCTATCAACCCCATCAATCCCATCAACCCCATCAATCCTATCAACTCCATCAACCACATCAATCCCATCAATCCCATCAACCCGATCGACCCAGTCAACCTGATCAACCCAATCAACCCAGTCAACCCAATCAATACCATCAACCCCATCAATCCCATCAATCCCATCAACCCCATCAATCCCATCAACCCCATCAATCCTATCAACTCCATCAACCACATCAACCACATCAATCCCATCAATCCCATCAACCCGATCGACCCAGTCAACCTGATCAACCCAATCAACCCAGTCAACCCAATCAATACCATCAACCCCATCAACCCCATCAACCCCATCAACCCCATCAACCCCATCAATCCCATCAATCCCATCAATCCCATCAACCACATCAATCCCATCAACCACATCAATCCCATCAACCCAATCAACCCGATCGACCCAGTCAACCCAATCAACCCTTGCCTGTCGCTGATCAGCCCCCATCAATCGGGAGCCCCACGTCATCCACATCCTCAGCCGTCGCCCCCCAGAAGAGAGCGGCAGCAGAGGTGCCGAATGCCGATCCCAACAAGCGCCCACGATTGCCCACTGATGTTGTCCACCAACTCTCCTCGCCCTCACCTTCACCTCAGCCCGCCCATCAGGCCAGCTTCAGCGAGCAACTTCGCGCCATCGTCGACGCGGCCCGACAGCAAATCCCGTCCAAGATCCTTAACTCAATCGAAACCCAACGCGTCACTCTGCTGTCCCAGGCGGCCAAGGACCGCGATTTCTTCTTTCTCCTCCTCCACCAGCTCTACTGTCTCGCCTTCCTCCATCCCCCCGCTGCCACCCGCCTCGGCTTCGGCCAGTCAGAAAAGGCCGGCTTGACCAGCCTGGATCCCATTTTCGGCCACAACTCCCTTGTCTCTCCTCCCATCCTGACCTGCTTTGTCAACTTCCCCCACCCGGCTGACAAGCTCGAGGAGCCTGCACAGGTCCAATCCGTCGATCGTGTCAAGAACTACCTCGTCTTGCTTGGCTTCAGATGGGACGGCCTGAGACAGGTCTGCCTCAATCGCAGATTCCCGCCCTGCTGGGCAGAGCTTGTCTACCACTTTGGTGTCTCGTCCATCCCAACCCTGGCCACGCTCTACATCTCCCTCGACCGCCACGTCAGCCCCTATCGAAATGCTAAATGGGAGTCTCAGGCCTTGCGCTTCTTTCGCCGCAGCCGTGATCGATATGAATCGTTGCGCCTTCAGCCTGGCTTCCGCCTTGACCAGTACCTCAACGTCGCCATTGGTGCTTTTGGCGCCGAGTACCAGAATCTGGTCGCCAGTTTCAGTACGATGCAAGCGCCGCCAGCGACGACAGCACCACCGGCACAAGCCAATCCAGCCCCTCCCGCTCCTGTGCCGCTGCCACAGCACACCTACGCTGGCGTCCCCACGAATGCGCCTGTGCCAGCTCAATTGCCTCGAGGCATGCCGATGCAGCATGCACAGTTGCCGCCGCAAGTCGCTTCAGGAGCTTCCTCCTCCCGACCCACATCACGAAGGAGACGCCACCCTCGACCCTCATCCTTCACCTTCGTCCCACCTTTGCCGTCCAACGCAAACCAAGCCATGCAGCCAAGAGCCTGGCCTGCTCCCCAACCTACACTTTCTTCCTTGCCAGCAACCCCTCCCAACCAGGCCAACGCGCGCCCGGGTCCAAACGGCCATGTGCCTCCTGTCACCCACGAAGGCCTCCTCCACACGCCGGGCTTCCAGATGGCCCAGGCCAACGCGCCCCTGGGTATGAACGGCCACCTGCCTCTCACCTATGAAGCCCTCCTGCCCCCGCCAGGCTTCCAGATGGCCCAGGCCAGTCAGCCCAATCCCGATCTCATTGCCCTTCATCAGCTTCAACTTAGAAGTCCGACATTCGCCATGACGGCCGATGCGAATGCGCCCGGTCAGACGGCCCCCACGCGACTGTATGCCTACATGGCCGACTTTGCCCTGTCTCCTCAGCGAATCAGCCAACCAGACAGCTTTTTGTTCTGGAACTTTGATCTCTCTGCCGATCTGTTGGCCCATAGGCCGAGACAGCTGCCTCGGTCGGGGGACAGCCATGTGCCCGGTGTGAGAGAGTACATGCCCGGCTGCATCTTGCTGCGGCTCAACTGCATCAAGCGCCATGCTGGCGCTCCAGCTCCAGAAGCCGGCGCCTACGCCGAGACGGCGACCAGCTGGCCGGCTTTCATCTTCGTGTCGCTCAATGAGACGGAAGACGTTGAGCTGCGCCGCAAGGCTCACTGGGGCCGCGACCGTGCAGCCGACATCACCAATCTTGTTAGCCCGGGACGCAACCTTCTGACTGTCTCATACCACGCTCAGCCGGTCGAAGAGAGCAATGCCTTCTACCTCGCCGTCGAAGTCTTCTGCGTGGCCGAGCAAGACTCGGTTCGCGATCTGGTCGAGACATTGGATGAAGCGACTGCTGTGGCCGCCATGGCCGCGCCACTAAAGGAGTTGGACCAGGACGACGAGATTTCGTGCGCCGACCTCAGCCTATCCATCGACCTGATCGATCCGTTCATGGCCAAGATCTGGACGACACCGGTGCGCGGGAGGCGGTGCAAGCACCGCGAGTGCTTCGACCTCGACGCCTTCTTGATCAGCCGCGCCTCGAGCGAGGAGAAGCAGTACCACCGCCTGAACGACCCCGACCGCTGGAACTGCCCGATCTGTGGCCGCGACGCACGGCCACAGGAGCTAGTCATTGACGGCTTCCTGCTCAAGGTCCGCGCCACGCTCGAGGCCGACGGCAATCTCGAGGCCCGCGCCATCCACGCCTTTCTGGACGGCACCTGGACCCCACGCATCGGCGTTGCTGGCGACCAGCACCAGCACCAGCACCAGCAGCAACAGAATGAAACTAGCGCGATAAAGCTCGAGGTCAACTCGGCTGCGCCATCTCCTGCTGCTGCTGCTGCTGCTGCTGCTGCTGCTGCTGCTGATGCTGCTGATGCTGCCGCCGCCACAACCGATGGTACAGACCTTGTTGAGATTTCTGACGACGAATGACTGTATTAATTGTACCCTTTTTTTGGCGCGTTAAGTTTCAGAGATACCCAAATTGTTGCTGCAATCGCAACGGCGCTTCGGAGCATGGGCCTTGGCTTGTATTATTCTTTCGCTTGCTTGTATTCTCCATTCGCTTGCTTGCGTGGGAGTAACCAACCACCCTGGCACTTTGTTCCCTTCAGAGACACAGACACACTGGTAGATATGAATCATGAATGGCAGACATTGTGGGCTTGTCCGCACTATTTCTACAGCACAACGAGACTATTTCTACAGCACAACGAGTGAATGAAGAAGACGAAGCAGAAAAATGAAACCACCAGCGTGATTCGTAAGATAGCACACTATGTAGATGGTAGGCTTGCTCTGTAAACGAGGGGTATCTATCTAGATTTGAGAGGTCATCAATGGTAAATTTGCCATTGCTGCTGTTGTTACAATCGTCAGTCGGCCGGTCAGTCGGTGTCGGCCGGTCAGTCGGTGTCGGTCGGTCAGTCGGTGTCGGTCAGTCAGTCGGTGTCGGTCAGTCAGTCGGTGTCGGTCAGTCAGTCGGTGTCGGTCAGTCAGTCAGTATCGGGCAGTCAGTCAGTATCGGTCAGCCCCAGACAGCGCCCGACACAGACAGATGTTGTTGAGAGACGAAAAATGACAGCCTAGACGAGGACGTACAAGCTGCACATCATGCTCAGGCCGAGGATCATGCTGAACCAAAAGGCGGCATTGTTAAAGACCCAGCGCCGGCGGACCAGCTTGGAGCGCTGGACGGCGACAATGGGCAGCTGCAGCATCATGGCAACAAAGCCGTAGCCGCGCAGCTTCTTGGTGATGCAGCCCATGATCAGCTCGTGGCCCAGGCTGGACACGAGGAAGGTGATGGCCATGGCGATGGGGTTGCTAAAGTACGTCTTGGAGCTGAAATACACGTGCCGCCGAAGGAAGTGGTACACGGGGATGTTCCACTCGCGGCTAAACTCCAGCCAGTCCGAGCTGTTCCACCAGTCCGAGTAGAAGTGGCGGTCGGCGAAGCAGGTCAGCTCGGCAAACGCGCCCAGCACGTATTCCCAGATGACGAGGAAGACGAGCAGGAAGGTGATCATGAAGGGGAAGAGCAGCATGCTCGTTGTCTCGGCCAGGATCAGCGCGCGGTCCGACAGCCGTGGGGCCGCGTGTTTCAGGGCCAAGGCTGAGTCAGCCAGCACCGGGGTGATGAATTCGGACGAGACGGTGATCATCAGGAAGATGCAGCCGAACACGGCCAGGGTCTTGTAGAAGACTTGGAGCCAGCGGATGCGCGGTGTGCGCGGGTACTCGAGCTCGTAGCACAGGGTTGGGCAGAGTGTGTAGTCGATGTAGTTGTACAACGTCAAGTTCTGCGGGAAGGTGACGGCGCCCAGCGGCGAGGTCAGCTCGGTCGCCAGTTCCTGGCGGAGCGTGGCGAGGTCGGCATCGCCGCTACGGCCCGGCGACGGCGAGTGCTCGCGCGGCGGCGACGATGGATACTTGACGGCGTGCTCGAGCGACGACACTTCGGCGGCCGGGTGGTCGAGTGCCGACAGCCGGCGCTCAGTCTCGCACAGATGGCCGTTGTAGAAGGCGTACGAGTGCATCTTCATCAGGAAGGTCAGCGTGTGCAGCTCAAAGAAGACCTGGGCCGTCCACGTCCAGTCGAGCAGAAAGGGCCACTCGACCCACAGCACGAGCCAGAGGATCTGATAGAGCGACTGGATCCACACGCCGCCGCGTCGCCACTGCACGAGGCCGGTGCTGCGGCGGAACAGGCGCTGCAGGGGCAGCGCCACCGCCGTGCTGGCGACCATGGCGAGATCGGAGAGCGCCAGCGAGACGACGTTGCGCGACAGCACGCGGTAGACGTCGACGCGCAGCGGATAGCCGGTCTCCTTGATGTTGCGCAGCGCCGTCGTCACCACCATGATGCTCAGGCCGATCCAGAAGAGCACGAAGAAGCCGCGGAAGTCGCTGTACTCGCTGGCCGGGTCAAAGTGCGACACGCGCGGCGTGTAGTTGATGCTGTGGAAGAGCCGGTGCTTGGCCTTGGCCCGCGCCTGCTTGCGGGCCGACGAGATGGAGTGGGCCGAGGGGGGTGCATCGGGCGGGACGGGCGTCGCGCGGCCGCTGGGGGGAAGGTTTTAGCAGGACGCAAGCAGGCAGACAGAAACAAGTACGCAAGTGAACAAGTAAACAAGTAAGTAGAGAAGAAACAAGTACACAAGTAAGTAGACAAGAAACAAGTAAACAAGTAAACAAGAAACAAGTAGACAAGTAAACAAGAAACAAGAACACAAGTAAACAAACAAACAAGTAAACAAGAAACAAGTACACAAGTACACAAGAAACAAGTACACAAGAAACAAGTACACAAGTACACAAGTAAACAAGTAAGCAGACAAGAAACAAGTACACAAGTAAACAAGAAACAAGAACACAACAAGTAAACAAACAACCAAGTAAACAAGTAAACAAGAAACAAGTAAACAAGAAACAAGTACACAAGTACACAAGAAACAAGTACACAAGTACACAAGTAAACAAGAAACAAGTACACAAGTAAACAAACAACCAAATAAACAAACAACCAGCAACATCGCGAAACACGGCAGGTACACACCTCGACACCCCCGACGACGGGACTTCGACAACGCCATTCGGCACATCGTTGAGGCTGCTGAGGTTGCTGCGGTGCGGAGGCAACAGCAGGCCTGGCTCGCCTGGCTTCTCGCCTGGCTTCCTGGCGCGCGGGCGCACAATGTGCTCGCTTGTTTCGGTGCGGGTGCGAGCCGCCATGGTGTCAGAAGAGCGACGACGAGGAGCCGACAGAGAAGAACATGGCCGCCGATGCCTGACGTCTTATGGTGAGCAGGAAAAAGGCCGTCTGCTCGGCGTCTTTGCACGGCGGACCGAACACGATTCCCATCGTATCGACGTCGATCCACCCACCCGCCTACGTCATGGCACAGTCAGCCTCGGCGGCGGAGCGCTGTTCGGCCGCGCGGCTGTGTACGCGCTGCTATTGGCTGGAACAAAACAACTTCTGATTGGCCTATAGCCGCGCCCGCCAACACCACTGCCGCCTTCGCCCACACCACACACCACCACAGCAATCGCTGCCGCCGCAGTCACCGCAGTCACCGCAGTCACCGCAGTCACCGCCCTCGTTTCGGTCCCGCACGCCCCAGTGACGACGACACACCACAGGGCGCTGCTGTCCGCCATGATCCCCTGACGCCGCACGCCCTGACGCCGCACGCCGCACGCCGCACGCCCCCCCGACGCCGCTCCCACGGCACAATGAGTTCCCGTACGTCGCCGTCGCCGTCGTCGCTGTCGCTGTCGCCGTCCGTGATATATCTGATGCTGACGCTGACGCTTCCTAGTCAAGCAGTTCATCCGCAATGTGCGCGCGTCCAAGACCATCGCCGACGAGCGGGCCGTCGTGCAGAAGGAGAGCGCGGCCATCCGGGCCAGTTTCCGCGAGGAGCCCCACGACTCCAACGTGCGGCGGGCCAACGTGGCCAAGCTGCTCTATCTCTTCACCCTCGGCGAACGCACCCACTTTGGCCAGATCGAGTGCCTCAAGCTGCTGGCCTCGCCGCGCTTCGCCGACAAGCGCCTCGGCTACCTGGGCACCATGCTGCTGCTGGACGAGAACCAGGAGGTGCTGACGCTGGTGACCAACTCGCTGCAGAACGACCTCAAGCACGCCAACCAGTACGTCGTCGGCCTGGCACTGTGCACGCTCGGCAACATCGCCGGCGTCGAGATGTCACGTGACCTCTTCCCCGACGTCGAGACGCTCATCTCCACCGCCAATCCGTATATCCGCCGCAAGGCGGCGCTGTGTGCCATGCGCATCTGCCGCAAAGTGCCCGACCTGCAGGAGCACTTTGTCGACAAGGCCAAGCTGCTGCTCAGCGACCGCAACCACGGCGTGCTCCTGTGCGGCCTGACCCTCGTCGCCAGCATGTGCGAGGCCGACGACGACGAGGGCGAGGGTGGCGGCGGCGGCGGCGACGAGGGCGTCGACGAGGGCGTGCTCGACACCTTCCGCCCGCTGGTGCCGCAGCTGGTTCGCGTGCTGAAGAACCTGCAGAGCTCGGGCTACACGCCCGAGCACGACGTGGCCGGCATCACCGACCCCTTTCTGCAGGTCAAGGTCCTGCGGCTTTTACGTCTGCTCGGCCGCGGCCACGGCGGCGTCAGCGAGCAGATCAACGACATTCTGGCCCAGGTCGCCACCAACACCGAGTCGTCCAAGAACGTGGGAAATGCCATCCTCTACGAGGCCGTGCTGACCATCCTCGACATCAAGGCCGACTCGGGCCTGCGCGTGCTCGGCGTCAACATCCTGGGCAAGTTCTTGGCCAACAAGGACAACAACATCCGCTACGTCGCCCTCAACACCCTGCTCAAGGTCGTCGCCATCGAGCCCAACGCGGTCCAGCGACACCGCAACACCATCCTCGACTGTCTGCGGGACCCCGACATCTCCATCCGCCGCCGCGCGCTCGATCTCAGCTTCACGCTGGTGCGCGAGGACAACGTGCGCACGCTCATCCGCGAGCTGCTCGCCTTTCTCGAGGTCGCCGACAACGAGTTCAAGTCGGTCATGACGACCCAGATTGGCATTGCCGCCGACCGCTACGCCATCAGCAAGCGCTGGCACATTGACACCATGCTGCGCGTTGTCAAGCTGGCCGGCAACTACGTCAAGGAGCAGATCCTCTCCTCTTTCATCCGCCTCATCGCCACCTCTCCCGACCAGCAGACGTACGCGGTGCAGAGGCTGTACGCCGCTCTAAAGGCCGACATCACCCAAGAAGCCCTGACCCTGGCCGGTACGTGGTGTATTGGCGAGTACGGCGATCTCCTCCTGCGCGCCGGCACCTACGGCGGCAGCGGCGGCGACGACTACGACGGCGGCGACGACAACAACAACAGCAACAACAACAGCAGCAGCAACAGCAGCAGCAACAACAACAACAACAACAACAACAACAACAACGCCCTCAACAGCCACGTCGCCAAACCTGTGCATGAAAGCGACCTGGTCGACCTCTACTACACCATCCTCGACTCCACGTACGCCACCCAGATCGTCACCGAATACATCATCACCTCGGCCATGAAGCTCACCACTCGCATGTCAGACGCCGCCCAGATTGAACGCATCCGCCGGCTGATGACCTCCCGCACCGCCGATCTCAACGTCGAGATCCAGCAGCGAGCTGTCGAGTATGGCAACATGTTTGCCTACGACACCATCCGCCGTGGCGTGCTCGAGAAGATGCCGCCGCCCGAGATCAAAGAGGAGCAGCGAGTCTTCGGCCCCGCCCCCACCTCTTCCAGGGACAAGCGCAAGGCCCAGCTCAAAGACAAGACGAGCAAGAAGGCCCCGAGGAGGCCGCAGACCGAGAGCGAGATGCTGCTGCTCGACCTGGTCGCTGGCGGCGACCCGCCCGCTGCCGGCGCCAGCACCAAGGTGAACGGCCGCCAACAGCAGCAGCAGCAGCAGCAACAGACAGCCGACCTGCTCGCCGACATCTTTGGCGGTGGCAGCAGTGGATCTGCTCCCCCACCACCCCAAACCCAGACCCGCTCTCCCCCACCTTCCCAATCCAATACAGACTCTATAATGGGCTTGTTTGGCAGTAGCAACGGAACTGCCGCCGCAGCCACCCCGGCCGCTCCTGCCGCGTCAGGCCCCACCGCACACCCGGTCTACAATGGCGACGGCCTGCAAGTCACCATCGCCGTGTCACGCAGCGCAGCCAACACCCAAGCCCAAGCCCAAGCCCGCTTCAGGAACACGACCAACTTTGACCGCTTCGCCGGCGTCGGCCTGCAGGCCGCCGTGCCCAAGAGCCAGAAGCTGACGCTGCAGGCCATCAACAAGGCCGTGCTCGACGCGGGCGACGAAGCCACGCAGGCCATGAAGATTGTTCCTGCCACCGCCTCAGGGGTGAGTTTTTTCTTCTTCTTTTTTCTTCTACCCCTTTGTACTGACTTGTTCTTCCTCTCTCTGCATAGGCACTACCTGCGAAATTGCGGCTGCGGCTGAAAATCAGCTATCAAAAGGCTGATGGTAAGCCTGTTACTGACCAGGTTGATTGGACCGAGCCGTAGGGCCAGCCCGCTACTTCAGTACTGTACGTATGTACGTAGTGTGCGTGCGTGGTTGAAGTAGTACGTGTTAGAGAAGACCAAAAGTTCAAAAAAGACATTCGACCGAACTCTTCCTTCCTTTTTATTACGACTATACTACTATAGTGTAAAAAGAGATCTATCCCTCTGCCGTCATACCTACGCACCGAATGATGTGAATCATATGTGATATCATATTCATAAGCTCTATCTCCCTCTGCAAACTTGCAACGGTCAAGAGTGGGTACCGACCTTGGCAGTCTGAGTATGATGATAGTGTGTCTATAAAAAACACCTACCTAAAAAAGCAAAAACCCCTCAAGTGACCGGATGATCAAAGTACTACTCAAACGAGAGTAGGGAATACCATCAAACCAAAGCAAAATCAATACATGTCGCACGACGTCCGTTCGATGCAGTCCAAGCCAAATCCAAGGTGGTTGTCCTGGTTGTCCTGGTTGTCCTGGTTGTCCCCGTTGTCCCCGTTGTCCGACGCAATGCCCGACGCAAGCAAGATGCCCAAACCACAAAAGAAACAGAGAGTACTGTCAGCCCGCTCGCTCGCCTGATTGGTCTGATTGATGCACACGCTCGGCCTGCTTCATCACATGACCGCGCACCCGCCGCTGCGAGCACGTCGGCGGCCGGAGCTGCCGCCGCGCCGGCTGCCGTTGGGCGTGTCAACGCCGCTGCTGGCCTCGTCGCCGGTGCCGGTGCCGTCCAGGTCGGGCCCGTTGCCCTCCTCGTCATCGCGCACGCGGCTCTCGGCCTCGCGCGCGCGCCGGCGCCGGCGCCGACTCGACCAGCCGTGGCCAATGGCGCCAATCTCCTCGCTGGCCACCATCCAGTCGGCCCACTTGTTCTCGAGCCGGGCCGCGGCGCCCCACCGCGCCGTCGCGCAGCGCCGGTAGTGCTCTTCCACCGTCTGCTGCCAGCCGTAGAAGGCCTTGAGGTGGATGATCTGGCTCGGGTACAGCAGCGTCTGGATCTCGATGGGCTGCCTGATCTCCACCACTTCGCCCTCCTCGTTGACCACATCTTCCGTCTGCATGATGGCCTGCTTGCGGCCGCACATGACCCGGCAGTTGGACTGCAGCACCTCGCGCACGCCCGCCCACGTCACATTCGCACAGTCAAACACCACCAGCTCCAGGCCCTTCTTGGGCCGCACCGTCTTCTTGGCCGTGCTGCCGCGCTTGCGCACTTGCCGCGCCGCCTCGATCAGCGTCAGGTCCGAGACGCGCGTGTTGTCGAGACACAGCGACTGCAGGTTGGCGCACGCTTTCAGCAGCGGCAGCGTGCCAAGGTCGCCCATCTGCTCGCAGTATGAGATGCTGAGGTGTTGCAGCGTCTGTGCGCATTTGGAACTGGCAATCGTCGTCAACACGTTGTTGGTCAGCAGCTCAACCTCTTCGACTTCGAGGTGAGTCAGCCGATTGCTCGTTTGGAGCAGCTCAATCAACGCGTCGTCGGTGAGCGTGGTGTTCTGGCACAGGCGCAGGCCTTCGAGGAAGGGTACGTTGTGCGCCAATGATTTCATGCCACGGTCGGTCAAGTTGCGGCAGCAAGAAAGATCGAGGTGTCTCAGTCGCCGCGGCGGCACCATCGCTCTGTTGGTGAGAATATCCATGTCCGGCTCAATGCCCTGCATCAGAATGCTGAGGCCGTCGTCGGTCAAACTGTCGCAGTGCTGCAGGATCAGCCGCTCAAGCGTATTGCGCTGGAACAGCTCCAGCATAAAGCCGTTGTCATCCAATCCTCTGACTTCCGACGCCCTCAGATCCCGCAGATTCGCACACGACTGTATCACCTTCTTCAGGCCGCGCGTGTCAATCTGCGAGCACCAGTCAATGTTGAGCAGCTCCAGCTGCGGGCAGTGGCAGGCGATAATGCGCATGGTGGCATTGTTGATGTCGTGCATGCTCGGCATGTTGAGATGCACCAGCTTGGGGTTGCGCAGCAGGAAGAAGTGGATGCTCGATCTCTCGATCTTGCAGCCCTCGATGCTGAAGTGCTCCAGGTTGCGGCACTCCTGGTTGGTCATGCGCGTGCCCAGACTGAGCCACTGGTCTCGCAGCTGCACACAGCCACGCAGGTTGAGGTTCCGAACAAAAGCACCCGCCTTGAGCAGGATCTTGATCAGCCCGTCCGATGTGATCTGCTGGTAGTAGGTCTGGCAGTCCAAGCTGGTCCACAACTGGCCGTCGTAGCACATCTCGTACCATTGCTTCGACACCGCACTCAGCCGGATGATCTCGGTGGGCGACAGAAAAGTCAAGATATACACACGGATCTCATGGGGGAGGTCGGCCCAAAAGTTGAAATTCTCCCGTTTGGGCAGCGGCTTCTCCGATATCTCGTGCAGAGTATGCGTGAGCGGCTTGGCGGGCCGGATGTCAACCGGCACCGAGACCGACGTCAGCTCGTTGAGGTCCAGAGGCCGTAGCCGCGCGTTGGCCTCGAAATAGGATGACGGGCTCGAGGGCAAGCTGGGCGTGGTGGGCGCAGTAGAGAATCCATACGACAGCTGCGACGAGTAGCTGTTGTGCGGCGACGGCGACAGCGAGCACACCGACGCCGGCGCCGCCAGCGACGTGCACGAGAGCGAGGCCTTGGCGTCCGACCTATACTCCTTCTCCGTCGACCGAGTCCTACCCAGTCTGGCCAGTGCGGGCGACGAGGACATGCGCTGAAGGCCCTGCAACAGCCGGTGCCGGCTCCTCAGCCTGGGCTGTAGTGCGTCCAATGCCGCCGACGCCCCGAGCACGGGCGACTGCGGCATCTGCGGCGTCTGCGGCGTCTGTGGCCGGGGAGAGTCAAAGCCTCCCGGGCTGGCCGTCGACGTGGTGGCGGCCATGACAGAGACTGAATTGCGAGACTGTAGCAAATGAAACTCGGACCGAATGCCCTGGCAACCAGTCGATGCTCGGTCTAGTACATGACGTTGCTAAGCTGGCCCGCGCCGAGAGCGTATATGTATATATCTGTATGTATATATATATACACATACACAGCCAGTTCGTTTCCCAGCCGAAAGTCGACACACGCAGCACCAAGGATGGCGACGAGGCGCTTGCTGAACAGAAAAGTGAACAGGGGCCGAGCAGAAGCAGCTGGATGCAAGGGGCCCGAGCCGAGGGCTGCTTGGATGTGAAGAGACACAGCCGGCCAGACCACACTCTCTGACGCTTTGGTCGCGGCAAGCCGACACAAGAAGGGTGGCTTATCGTTAGCTTATCGCGTAAATTCCCCACCGTTTATCGATACCCGACGCGGTGGCCGCGTGGCGCTCGGGCGGGGCAAGTGGCGCGCGCGGGGCGGCGGGGGTAACAACTTATTGCTGGGAGGGGCTGATCGAAACAGCGACAACAGGGAGTTGAGACAAGTTGACAGCGGAGGCAAAAATGCCAGCGTAAAAGGAGAACAGAGCGGATGACGATGGCAAGAATTCAATGGCAAATGACGAATCAGCTAGTAGTAAGCACTCCGTAGTCACGCGAAGTCTATGTTCAGATGAGATCACAGAAAGAAAGTCAAGGTCTGGTGACGGGGGGGGCCAGGGCCACAAGCGACCGACGGTAAGCATGCGGGATGTATGGGTGTCCAGGGGGGTGCGTGGGATGGGTGGCGTGCATGACCGACATCCACCCCGTCGGGCACCGTTTTGGCCAGTGAGATGGAAGCAAGCGCACGCACGAGTTGGCACGCTACGCACATCTCGCATCGCGTGAGATAGTGATAGCGGCGGGGCGGCGGGCCACTGATCCAAAGCCGTGGATGGCCGTTCGGATTATTATTTTTGCCCGTCTCTTGACTTGAAGACTGGCCGAAGCGGGAAGCCAGGAAAGCAGACACGGGGAAGCCAGGAAAGCAGACACGGGGAATCCAGGAAGCAGACAGGGAAGCAGACAGCAGACGGGGAAGCCAGGAAGCAGACAGGGAAGCAGACAGCAGACTGGTTCGCAGCTCATTCAAGAGCAGACAACGGACCAAAGTCCCGGCCGTGGTCGGAGGGCCAGGCCGTTCAGCAGCGCAATTGCTACTACGCACTGCGTAGCCCATCCTCCGCCCCGACTCTGCCCTAGCGTCCCACGACACGGGCTCTGGCTGGCCTCTAGGCTGTGCAGAACCGCGTTTCTATCACCGGCAGCAGCACGACAAAAGGGGAAAAACAGCGAGAAAGACAACCCCGTTTTCCCCACTGCCAAGGCGTCCAACCCAGCAGGAATCGGGCTTGACCGTACGTGTACGTATGATTGCTCCCCCGGCGCAACAGCGGCCCCCCCGTCTAACTAGAACCCTGTCAGACTGGGGAAGACAGTGCAACCGAACACGGAGTTGCACACTCATGGTAGCATAGCCGTAAGCCGGTCAGCCAGTCTTCCATTTGCAGAAGGTCTATTGCACAACGCTCGTTTGCTCGCTCGTTTTCAACCAAGCAGCACTGTCTGGCCGCTTCGAGTAAGGCCGTTCCAAAACTTTCTTGACTATTGCTACTTATGGTACGGTAGCTATCGCTCTTTTCTTCATATATTGCCGTGCGTGCGTCTAGACCCGCTCACACAACTGTAAATGTGGCCTCCCGAGGCAGCCCAGGGTCCACTCCCCCTGACTACCCCCTTAGTCATGCAGCTGCAGCATTGCCGAGGCTGGTCTTGCTGCGGGTACTGAAGACATTCAGATTTGGCCGACCGGAGGGATTCAGATGCTGCTGCTGTCTGGTCGAGTGCCTGTGTGGTTAAGATCCTGGGACAGTTAGTGCTGGCAATCATGTGATTGGCATCCGGCTAATGCTACTGCTAATTACTCTGCAGCACACCAATTCACCTTGTTTCTGCCCCCCGTTCTGCCCTCATTGAGTCTCGCACGTCAAAATTTGTACATGCAAACACCCCGTCGGACTGGAGGCTCTCGATCCTGAATGGGCTGGCATTGCCAGACGGTCTCAGTCCTCGGCCAGCCATGGATGGTCTTTGACCTGTTCAATCGTAATCCTTTGCTCGACATCTCGATCCAACATCTTCCTGATCAAGTCGATGCACAGCTCGCTGTAGGGAATGTATGGCACCCGTAATTCACGGTCGAGGATTTCATCTGTTGCAGTCATCAGCCGTTGTACAGTCATTATCCACTGTACAGTCATGGTCAATTGCACAGTCATGATCCATTGTACAGTCATGATCAATTGCACAGTCATGATCCATTGTACAGTCATGGTCAATTGCACAGTCGTGATCCATTATACAGTCATGATCAATTGCACAGTCATGATCCATTGTACAGTCATGATCAATTGCACAGTCACCCATCATCCATGGCACAGTCATCAGCCACTGCACCGCCGCAAACACTGGCCGTGTCAAAAGCACTCACCTAGATTGTAGAAGGGATTCTCCTTGTACACAATCGTGTACAGGAGAATGCCCAGGGCCCAGATGTCCTGCTCTTGGCCGCCGTACGGCTTCCCTTGGAGCACCTCGGGCGCGGCGTAGTCTGTCCGAGGGGTTCAGTACACAGCCACTGCTCGAGCAGACAGACAGACCGACGGCGTCGGCGTCGGTGTACTTACCAAGCGTGCCCACAAACACATCAAACGGGCCGTTCTTGATGTAGGCCGCGCTGCCAAAATCGATCAGCTTGATCTGGCCCTCGCCATCCAGCACGACGTTTTCGTCCTTGATGTCACGATGGACCACGCGTGCCTTGGTGTGCAGGTGATGAATGGCATCGGCCACTTGGCGAAAGATGCTCATGCACTCGTCCTCGTCCATGTTGGCGCGTAGCTCAATGTAGTCGAAGAGGTCAATGCCGGGCATGCCGATGGGATAGGTCTCGATGTAGTAGTTGACGTCATCCTCGAAAAAGTCAATCATCTCCACAATGTTGGGATGGCGAAGCCCGTCCCGGCGCAGGTAGTCCATGACGTGGATCTCCAGTGGAATCGTGCCCAGCCGACGATCTCGGGTCCAAGTGTCGACCAGGATGCGCTTCTTGGTAATGTATTTAATCACCACCTTGGACTTGCTTTTGCGGTATCGACCAAGCTTGACCTGGCCGTACGCGCCGGTGCCGAGTTCCTCCAAGATGACAAAATCACGAATCGTCTTCTTCTCGTGCGGCGTATAGGCCACGTGGGGCGGAGGATGTTCGAGCGGCTCATCCATGCTGGCGTTGGTGACCTGGGGCGAAAGCAGCGACAAGGCTGACCCGTCCTTGGATTCGCCCGACTCGCCCGACTCACCCGACTCGACGATGGGGGGCGAGGGGATATGCTCGGGCGGCTGAGGCTGAACGGGAGGAGTCAATGGCCGCTCCGACTGCGAGGTTCGCAGCTCGGGCACTCCGGAGCCCACGGCGTGCAGGTGGCGCGAGTACGTGATCCAGACGGCGTACACCAGTTCCGAGACGGCCAGCCGGGCGTGGGCGTCGGCCTCACCTCCATCATTTGCTTGGAGGGCGTCTTGGCGCGCCGGGAAGACGGATTCGCTGGGGACGACCCTCATCTGGACATCGACCATGATGTCGGAGCCGTCGCGGTGCTTAGCCGGGAGTCCGGTTGGCCTGAGGAAGATACTGGCCATTGTCTCGCCGCCGCCTCGGAGCGCGAGCAGGGCACGAGCTCGCCTAAAGCTGTGCTCGGGCACCACCAGGCCGTCTGTCAGCTGCACGTCGTCATGCTCACACAGCACACTGAGCAAGTCTTGGAACGTGGGTATCAGCGTGCGGATGGAGAGCCCGCTGGGCTGCTCATAGCCGAAAAGGGCAGCGGAGAAGACGGAATTGGCACTGGTGATGGTCAGATCGCCCGGCTTGAGCACCATCATGCCGGCGATATGCGGCAGACTCGCGACCCGCACTTCACTCCTCTGCACGTTGACACTGACGCTGCAGGGCACGCTCATGCCGTCGACTGTTCGAGAGGAGAAATGGCCCAGGATGGGCCGTGTGCGGGCGGGCGCCAGGGGCTCAAAGAAGTCGGCCGTCAGCCCTGGCACCAGGGAAGCTAGCGGGGTGCCTTGAGGAACTGGCCGGCCCCAAATGGCCTGACAGCGGCCACGCGAGCTTGCCACACAGCACTGGTGGTCGAGAGCGAGATGGGCAACGTCCTCGTTGATCTCTTCAACTACCCAGATGAGGCCGCCGTGCTTCTCCATGACCCAAAAGCTGGCAGCCCCAATGGTGCCGTTGCGTTTTTGGATGGGCAGCACATCACCACACAGCAAGACGCCGCGTGATCTGGTTGGCGCATGATTCTTGCTCGTTTGCCGCGGGCAGCCGCCTGAGGCATGATCAGTTTGAGCGCGCTGGGGCAGCTTGCTCACTCTCGAGGGAGCCTTACTAAGCAACCGGGCAGTTATGCCGGCCTTGCCACTTGAAAGCAGTCTGGCACCACTGGATTGCTTCTCGGCCTCCTGCTTGCGCTCAGGCTCGGATGCACGCGCAAGCCTCTCCTCGAGCCATTGCCGTCTGTGTTCTTCAATGATGCCTAGAATGCTGAGGGATCTGACTTCGGCGCGAGTGACGCCAAAGATCAGACAGGCAATGTCGTTGGCCGCCAGGATGGTCCACGGGCTGTCTGCATCTGTGCGGAAGACGGCCTGGGCTGGAGGTGAAGATTTGCCGCTGTGCGTATGCACGGCGGCCGAGCCTGCCGCCGCCTGAAACGAGGGCACGGCAGGGGTGAGCTGATGAGGCGCTGTCGAGACGAAGGCGCTGTCGTGGCTTGAATACGGCTGGGCCAGTGCTTCCTGCAGCTTCTCCTGCAGCGTCAGGGAAGTCAAGTCGGTGTAGGTTCGCTTCAAACGGCCACGCCTGGAGGCAGAATCGCCGTCGGAGGAAGCCGGCTGGTCTATTTCAAGATCAGGCACTTGGGCCGAGGGGGCAGAAAGACGTCGCAGCACGTCGTCAGACCAGGGCAGAGGCGTGCTGGCAACCGAAGGGGGGCTAAGAAGGACCTGGCCATCGTCGTCGTCATTGGCCTCGACATTGGCGTCGACATTGGCCTCGTCATCTGCATCTGCTTCGCCACCGCCATCGCCATCGCCATCGCCATCGAGCTCCTCGCCAAAGCTTTGGTCAAAGACGTTTCGGCCGTGAGGCACGGCTGGGCCTGTCAAGGGACCAATGCCCAGGCCCTCGACGCGCTGGTCGCCGTTGTCTGGTGCTCCAACGCCTTGGGCCTTTTTCAGCAGCTCCATCATGTTGGCCACGTCTTCATCGCCGCGCATGTGTGCCTGGGCCTTGGCAAGGCGCGGGTTGGCGGCCCAGGCCGACTTATGGCGGAGGAAGTCAACCGACTTCTGAAGGATGTTCTGCTGGCTGGACAAGTAGTCTTCCGAGCGCCGGGCAAACGAGAAGGAGTGCAGGGACTCGGCCGGGAAGCGACGCAGGTCTTCCAGCACCGGCGATGAGGGCCCACTCATCAGTGCCACGGCCGAGGCCGAGCGGGAGGAGGACCGTGACAGAGGCATTGTGGCAGCGTGGAGCAGCGGAGGCGACGCCCATTCTTGGCCGTCGGCCGCAAAGGCCGCTGTCTGTTGAGGGCCGTGGGGGCGCCGTATGCGTTGCAAGCCCGAGATGCCCGGGCCATACTCGTGGTCTAGGCGGGAGGCTCTGTAGACCAAGGTGATCAGTGCGTGGCTAGACACTCCATCGGCGGCATGGCCTCCTACCTTTTCAGATTGCTCATCTCCTGGGCCGGCGCCCCGGCGTTGAACGAGAAGCGCGACCGGCTGAGACTGGCCGACTCGGTGGTGAAGGGCGCAGCTAGCAGATTGCCCGTGCTCCTGTTCTTCGGGATGCGGATCACGAGGTCGGGGGATGTGAGCGGCGACGACGAGTCAACGGCCGGCGAGGTCGACAGAGACGACGGTCCGAGGGCTCCTGCTGTGCCGTTAGCCACCGACTGTGTCACGACTGTGTCACTGCAGTGGGGGGGTCACGGGGGTTGGGGTTGGGGTTGGGGTTGGGCTGGCGTCGACAGGAGCTGAGGCCGATCAGCCTCAAGGCGCCCAAGACACTGACCATTGTTCTGCAGGCCGCCAAAACTCATGCTGTGTGCCAAAGCTGCCCTTCACCCGGTCCCGAGGCACGCTGCCTCGCCTCTCCACGCGGGCTGTCAGCAGCACCGGCACCAGCACCAGCACCAGCACCAACACCAACACCAGCACCAACACCAGCACCAACACCAGCACCGTGGCCAGCACCAGCTCCAGAAGCACTACCACAACCAGCACCCCTCAGCCGTGCATTGGAGAGGGCCCAGTGCTGCCGGAGGGAGGTGCCGTTGTAGCCGTTGGAAAGCCCGTGGCGGGGACGCGGCACAGGCGCAGGGTCTGCGGGGCTGCCTGGACTGCCGGATGTGGCCGTCAACAGCAGGCAGGTGCGTGTGGTGTCGTGTTGCAGATTTGGCAGGCGCCTCCCAGTGGGCTAGAGCTCCTTGTGCAGTTGCTTGTCAATGCAGCCGCTTAGAGAGCGCACAAGGCCACCGCCACCGGCACCGACATACACGTACGCCCATGCCACACACTGTGCGAGCGGAGGAACATGTGGAGCCCCCGGCTTCTGCCGTTGCACATTTTTTTGGTGGCTTTGTTTGGCGACCTGTGCACGCAGCCACTGGACAGCTGGGCCACAGGCCCTTTTGCCGAGACCCCAGTCCAGGCGCGACTGCCTGGGGATGACGACCGACCCCAAGCACGGAGATAAGGCGGAGGGAAGCGGCAGATCGCCCCACCGGCAGATTGGCAGGCACCAAACAAAACAGCAAACAAGAACAGTGGCAGATTGGCAGGCACCAAAAACAGTGGCAAGGGGGTTGTGACAGCCTCCTGAACAAAACTCTACTGTGTAAGTCAGATGCCATACTCACCACCTGCCAGTCATCTGAACTGGTCAGTTAATCAAGACACCACATGAGAGGGGCAGAGAGCGAACCGCGAGAGCACATGCACATGCAGATGGTGTGTGCATGCAGGTGGTGCAGGTGGTGCAGGTGGTGCAGGTGGTGTGTGCACACAGATGGTGCAGGTATTGCAGGTGGTGTGTGCATGTAGATCGTCTACGCTTGATTTCCTCCGACATTGCTGTGCCCGCGTCGATTGCCGCGCCGAAGACTGCTCATAGTAAAGCCGTGGTCCTCGCTCGCGCGCCTCTGTTGGTCCTTGGCCGCTTCCTTCTGCTGCTGCTCTGCCCACAGCTGCTTTGGCCCGGCCCTTGACTCACCACCGCGACTGTCTCGTCGCTGCTCGGGGAGATCAGATGCCGAGGTGACAAAACTCGATATGTGCCGATCTTCGCCGAGCATGAAGGAAAAGGACGAGTCTGCGAGCGACGGCCGGAGGTGATGGCCGCCCGCCTTGTCTCTCCTTGGTGATGGCGACAGCGGCGGCGACGGCGGCGGCGGCGGCGGCGGCGGCGACAGCGACGGCGAAGCTGCCTTTCCACCCGCATTTTGGCCAGGACCTTGGTCGTGCCGTTGCCCAGGTCCATCCCCTTCCTCTGTCTCCTTTTCCGCCGTTGGAGCTACAGAAGCTGGTCGTGGCCTGGCCTGGGCATTCTCCCCCGACGCTCTCTCCCTATCCGGGGCGTCCTTTGTGGCTTGTCCAGTCTGATCCTCCACCTTTGTGGCCTGTCCAGTCTGCCCCTCCACCTTTGTAGCCTGTCCAGTCTGCTCCTCCACCTTTGTGGCCTGTCCAGTCTGCCTCTCCGCATCAGCCACATCTCCAGGTATTGGGATCTCCGAGTCTGACAGGTAAACAGAGACAAACTGGATCTTGGCTAGCGACACGTTAAAGTGCTCCTCCCGCTTGTCTTTGTCCCCTCCGTTCCTCTCATTCATCGATCGTAGCGACTCCAGAGCTCCATCCAGCATCTTGGCCAACGCCTTGTTTCGTGCCTCGAGTTGGTCTACTTTCCTCTGCAGCTGCTTCATCTCCGAAGGCGCCAGCGCTTCTTGATTTTGACCAGGACCGCTGCCAGTCCAGGCCACATCGGTGCTGGCCTGTCGCGAGTGCGCCTGAAAGTTGTTAACATTCTTCCGTACCTCTCCCACAGCGCTCCGCACGGCTCGAGACACGGTCCAGCCTTCGGTTCTTTGCTGGATGCCACTCGACACATTTTGGAACAGGTTCTCCAACTGTCTGTGGGGCGACGAAAACCGCGCTGGTGATGGACTGGCAGAGTGCCGGCCCTGAGGAGTCCTAAAGGCTCGGGCAGGCCACTCGTCCGTGTTGAGCCGATCCTTCGCTATGCCCTCATACCGCAAAGTCTTTGGTCTTCTCCCGCTGCTGGCCTGGATTAAGTCGGCGCCGGCCTCTTGACTCTGATTGCGACCGAGCATGAGCGCATCTCGCACCAATGACCGCGGATCTTGGTCGCCGCTAAGAATGCTGACCCGGGTCAGATTTGTGATCGCGGTCGAATAGTCTGCATCGATCAGACTCCAGCGCATCCGCAGTAACAAAGCCACGCAGGTCAGATCGACGATTGAAGCTGGGATGTTTTCTGCAAACAAGATATCCCATAGTCGAAGTGTCTCCTTGAACTCGAATTCTCTCCCAAAAAGTAGTCTGATCCATCGAATTGCATAGATCTGCGGCAAGACGCCAATGACTTGAAGACGTAATGCCAGCTCGGGGTCATATGTCGCCAGCAGTTCCTCGTGTATTTTTCTGCTCCGGTCAATAATCGGAGACGAGTCCCTGTTCTCGCCCGTCTCGTAGGATGATTTTACATTCTGCATCACCGCGCAGAACAGCGTAAACGAGTCGGCCTCGACCCACTCGGAGCTCAAGGTGTCCATCATCAGCCGGGCACCATCCTTTTCCCGGTCTGCGGCCAGCACCGAGCTTGCATCTACTGCGTCCTCGCTGATGGCCCACAAGAGGGTGCCAAGCAACTCGTGCATGCCCTGTCGGTAGCCCGTATCCGGGTTGAGCTTGGAGAAGATGAACAGGATGTCCAGCAGCTTCCGCTGTGTCTCGGGCTCCTTGAAGAAGAAGTTGTCCTGATATGTCCTTGTGACATCTTGGAAGATTTCCGCTCGAGCTTCCTCGTCTTGCCTCAGCGTCGACCATGGCGACGTTTCATCGTCGGCCAGTGGGTCGGCCGTCGAGTACAGGTGATCCGGGTGATCGATCAACTTTAGATAATGGTTCCGAAGCGACACGTACACGCTTCTGGACTCTGCCAGTTTCTTTGGCCACGTCGACTGGCTCACAGGGCCATACAGTAAGAAGGATTTCCAACACACCGACCGGAGACCAGTCTCGCACGGGTCAATGCCATCGCCGTCTCGAACAGATGTGCGCAGATCTACCCCGATTGCTCCCTCAAACACAGTTGCCCAGCGTTTCTGGATATCAACTACGGACCGCATTGAGCCCTGTCCCGAACACGCGCTGTCCCGCTCAGCAAGACGGCCAAGCTGATCAAACCAGCAAGGCAATCCAACGGGCAGTCAGCCAATCTTGTCGCAGCGCCGAGCCGCCAGCGTGTAACGAGGTTGATGCCAAGACTCGTCGTCTAACTCCGTATCTCCCACATACGTGGAGGAGCTAGTACAACAAGGGACCTAGGAACTAAGAGATAATCTAGGTGGAGAGAACTTAGAGGCCTTTATGGAGAGAGAGATATTGTCACGGCGGAAGCACTATGGTGCCGTGAGGGGAGTAGTGTGGCCGAGTAGAGTGGAGAGGGGAAGAGGTCTTGGCGAGGAGTGGGAGCGGAGATGAGACAGCATCAAGTTCATACCACAGTTCAAGTATTCAGTTCAAGTCCAAGTTTTTGATCCTCAGGCAGAGGCCACTGTTAGTTCTCATCGTTCAAGTCATTCCCTCACAGAGTCCTCCCAGTCCTGGGCTCTTGTCTTGTAGCCGCAGAATCGGCCTCAGTTTACAGGTTTGTTTCTTGTTTTGTTTGATGGTGGTCTCCTTGGACCAGCACCACAGTATCACTGCTGCAGACAGATCTCCCTCATGGCCCGTTCTTGCATCCACTTGACTGGATACCCCTTGTTCGCCATCACAGTATACTCTATTCAATAATAGTTATAGAAACTATTGTACTGGGGAATTTATCTATAAATATCTGCAGAATTAGGTAATACCCGTAATGTCCGGCACCTGTCAAGGGCTGCGGTCTTGGCAGTCGCCAGTAACAGCCCCCAAATGGGAAGGCTACTTGGCTGACTTCAGTGTTCCTGTTAAATCAGGTCTTGGCAGACAGTTACTGGTGACAGTACACTTGCTGCTTCTGGAATGCGAACCTACAACTGTAAGGGCTTGTGGCAGGATTGATACTCTTTCAACAGGGGCGTCTATGTACAAGAAGGTTTTGCCAGAGGAGAGGCCCCTCTTCTAGAGGTAGGGCCACATTATATCTCTTTCGGTCAATTTCCTCCTGCTTATTAGCAATCTCCCTCTAATCTAGATATCCACTACTCTGGGTTCCTTCCTGCACTTATACTGTCATGGCGTGTTATGAGGACAAGCCTCATAACCTACGACGATGGGGAGATATGCGATGGCTATCGCATATCAGGAGAGGAGTGAGGCCTGCACTGCCTCCACGAAATTTGCTATTCCTCTCTTGGACTAGCGCAGGACTGGCCCCAGGGTATATATTCTACCCTCTATAGACTAGACTTGCTTTCTCTAGGTTTAGTTCAATACTCAGACTGTCTCGACAAGATCCCTGCTCCTCTTGCTCTTCCTAGTTCGGCCTTGTCACAGGTGCTTAGCGCCCCACATACGGTGTATCGGTAGTTCTGACGGTTCGACCGTCTGAGATAGCTATTCATTCACCCGTTTAGACTCATCATTCGTCTGTTCGTTGTTCGATAGCCGATCGCTATCTGACAGGATGTAATTATAGCATCAACACCAGAATGAGTGCTGGACACGAGGCACCATTGATCGACCTGCTGAGTCAAGACGATGAGCCACCACTATCTTCTGCTCCAGCCCCCGGAGTAGTACCAATAGAGTGGACCACTGCAACAATAGCCCTACCCAGGGACCCTCAACCAGCCACGAAAGTAAATGAAGGAATATTATTCGATGCCTTTGCAGATGAGGAGTGGGGCGATTTTGCAGAGGTCGAGCATCCTGGCCAGCCGCCTGAAGATGTGAAAAGCCCGGCTCTCCCAATCGAAGGCACGGCTCTGTCAACTTTGTCTACGACGCCGTCGGCACTGGCACTGAAAAGTGCAGATCGGCTCGAAGACGGCTACCCACGAGGTCGACGTGGGGAAGAACTAATAATAGCTGCCAAACCAAGATGGAAGCCCGACCTAGGGGCAGACGAAGAATGGCCTGGCCTTGCAGAAGACAGGCTCACGAGTTCTACAGCGCCCACGTTGGGCACATTTTCGGTCTTGTCCAAGGCCCAGACCGAACCGGAGCTGGAGCCAGAGTCGGAAGCCGAAGAGGATTGGGCCGACTTTGAAGACAGGCCACCCGAAAGCACACAGCATCGGCCCGTCTTTGCACCGGCAGCCGCGTCGTCTTTGCTCGAGGCTTCCACGCCCTTGCCTCAGGCGAGACCATCATCACCCAGGCCGGCAGCTGCAGGTGTCATAAACGTGCTTCCACCTGCACGCCCCACAACCGTTCCTCCACCTGCACGTCCCACAAACGTGCCTCCACCTTCACTCCTTCTCTCTTTTCTCCCTACCGCATTTCTGGCCCTTGTTCACTCTGAGCACGCTGGCTCTGAGACTCTGGGCACCTTCCTTGTTGCCTCGCGCGTGATAGCTGGGCGCGGCCTGCGCTGGAAACGTGATGCTCTTCTTTCGCAATCTACTCGAATGGCTACAGCAGGAAGGCCGGGCGGCATGAAGCTGGCCAGTGTCAACAAGGGTGAGAATCTGGCCGAGGAGAGAGAGGCAGCAGAGGCCGTTGAGGTTTGGAGTAGAAATCTAGCCAAGCTCCAAGCAGCACTGGGTAGAGAGAAGGTCACGGTTGGAGGCGCTACTGGAGTGGGATTAAGATTGGCCACAAGCATGGCGGTCAAGACAGCCACCGGGCCAGCCATTATGGAGGCCAGGGTGGTCTGTGCTTTGTGTGGGCTGAAGAGGAATGAGAGAATTGTGGGTGTTGATGAGGGGGTAGAAGACGTGTTTGGGGAGTTTTGGGTGGAAACATGGGGCCATCGGGAGTGCTGTGAGTGGTGGGAGCGGTGGAAGGGGGAGCTGCGGCAGAGATGACCACTATACGAGTTGCTATGAGGGGTAGGAGTAGTAGATGACTAGGAGCAGAAGGGACAGGTGCGGCAGGGATGACTAGGAGTAGTAGAAGGGACAGGTACGGCAGAGATGACTACTATATACGAATTGCTGTGGGAGCGGTGGAAGGGACAGCTGCGGCAGAGATGACTAGGAGTAGTAGAAGGGACAGGTACGGCAGAGATGACTGGGAGCAGTAGAAGGGGCAGCTGCGGCAGAGATGACTACGATGTCTCGGTGGGTCTACATTTTTTAAGATAAAACAGTGTGACGTGTTGCGGCAGTATCGATAATCGATAACAGAGAGTGATGTGTTGTCCGCCGCAGACATCACATCAAATTCCAGCACCTTGTCATGGCCTCCCTCGTGGGTTGTGTTCGGCCTTGTAACACCGACCGTGCGAGTTGCCGCTCGGTGGTCATGCAACTAGTTTACTTTTGTATTTCCGGTTTTGGTGGGTCACCCCGCTCCGGGCTGCGGATCGTCTGAGATGATCAGATGGTGCCAAAGAGGAGGGCGTTGTGTTGCGTTGCTTGCCCTGCATCTACAGCCATACTGCCTCTTTTACGTATTAACTGCCACCGGTCCATGGTCAACGGTCGACGGTCGATGGTCGACAGTTCACAGTCCACAGCCCACACGAGCTCCAGTGCATGTATGTCTGTTGTCCGCTCTTTGAAGTTACGTCTCCATTGAGCCAAGCGCCAACAGACGATCCTGCCTGCCGTTTGAAGTTGTCCACCCCGCTGCACCTGCACACTGACACCCTCTTGGACTCGCTGCCCCAGAGCCTAGACCGCTTTTGTCGGCCCCATCTCCCCTTGGATAGCTGTGCATCTCCAGGCGGCGCTGGTCTTGTCCCGTGCCCCCCACTGCCATCCGACATCAGCCTAGCCAGTCCGGCGGGGCTTCAGGCCTCCGCTCGAGGAAGACTACGTTTGACTTGATATACATTGGCGCCATACCGGGCCTGGGGCTTCGGACTGGCCTGAGGCTTCGTGGCAGAGAGGACAGACGAGATGGGCCTTTCTTATAACGAGTATCTGAACTCTGCCAAGGTGTTTGGTTGCCTGGTGAGCCGGACACGGGATGGTGGAGGGCCCGTTAGATAGCATGCTGACATTTGGCAGAACTGCAAAACCCATCTTGCCGACTTTGATGACATTATCTCGCGCAACTTCCGCGGCCAACATGGCAAAGCCTTCCTATTCTCCTCCGTGGTCAATGTGCGGCAGGGGGAGGCCATGGAGCGGAACATGACCACGGGCAGGCACATTGTCAGAGACATCATTTGCAAGCAGTGCGGCGAAACGGTAGGGTGGAAGTACGACAAGGCGTATGAAGCGTCGGAGAAGTACAAGGAGAATAAGTTCATCCTTGAGTCCGTGCTGCTGTGCACAGTCACCTGACCGAGTGGGGGGGGGGGGCTTGTTGTGATTTTGAGCGTGTCAAGTGCTGGAAAGGCGCAGGGTTTGTATTGCTTCGGGTTACTGGCAAGCATTGGGCTATGCTGCCGCCATATGGCGTCTGAAGGGCAAGTGTTGACGGACGAGTGTGGCAAGTGTGGACGAGTGTGGCGAGTGTGGGCGAGTGTGGACAAGCGTGGACGAGCAGGTTGGGCATCGGTGGATAGTGAGTGATCTAGGCTATTCAACTATTCGTACACACGGGCGTACGGTTCATCAGCACTTTACACAGTCAATGCCTCATCTTATACTTTCTCAAAAGCAACAGTCCTCGGGTTATCTATACTGATCCCTAACTTGTAGATAATTCAACTTGAGAGCAATCTCAGCAGTCCCATAAGAAGTTTTTACCCCACAGTATATAAGATAACCCACTGCTTCTTAATACAATAGTCGGTGTCTTTGTTGCTCAGGACTGAATGCTGCAAACAGGCCTGGCCTGGACGGGAGCTGCGTTTGAGCGCTGGTGTTTAGCCCGACAGAGATCCAGAACAGAGCAGACGACGGAACAGAGCAGACGACGGAACAGAACAAGACGGCTGGGCAGTATCTTCTACAAGAACTTCTTGGGTCATAGGTTTTGGGTCTTGTTCTATGTTTCTATGTTTGGCTCTATGTTTGGCTCTATACTTGGTTCTATGTTTGGCTCTATACTTGGCTCTATACTTGGCTCTATGTTTGGTTCTATGTTTCTATGTTTCTATGTTTGGCTCCATGTTTGGTTCTATGTTTCTATGTTTGACTCTATGTTTGGCTCTATACTTGGTTCTATGTTTGGGCCCATGTTTGGTCGTGGGCTTCCAGATTGTGCTCATCTCAGGCTATCCTACTAGCAGGCCGACAGCACATGCGAGTTCAACAGCCAGCGTTGCAGCCAGTCAGCATCCTGCCTCAGACGACAGGCATGGGCAATGCAGGAAGCCGCACGGAACGATAGCCGGACGGGCACTTGCCATTAAGCCCAGTATATCACGGTGGGGACCATGCATGAGGTGCAGGGAGCGAGGGGCCAGGGAACAAGGGAAAATATGCCAAGGCCAAGACTCTTCTTTTCTTGCTAGGCAAAGCTGCAAAGCACAGAGTCCACCTGCTGCTGCCGCTGCTGCTCGCTCTCTCCCCCTTCCCTTCACCTCGACCCCCCCGACGGCCCGACTCTGAATCGTGCTCTGCAGCGCCACCGCCACCGCCTCCCGTCCTCCGATCGCCCTCCTCCCTCTCGACCTCTTCTACGTCACCTCTCTCCATCCCCTTGGACACGCACCGCCCCCCTCCCCACTCTCCCACTCCCGGCTCCACCGAATTTTGCCCAGCCCCAGAGCGCCATCCCCGCCCCTCCGGCCTTGCACCCCGTGTTCGGCCGCGCATCCATCATGTCTGCGGACAAAATCGACGCCTCCAACCATGCCGACGACTCGGCCTTGGTCGATTCCGTCACCCACCTCAACGTGGGCGGCGAGCGGGAAGACGGGCCGCCCAAGACGGAAGAAGAGTATGCGCAGTCGCAGTTGACGCTGCGTGCCATCGTGTCGTCCAAGGAGGCCGGCGTGATCATCGGCAAGCAGGGCAAGAACGTGGCCGATCTGCGCGAGGAGACGGGCGTCAAGGCCGGCGTCAGCAAGGTTGTCCAGGGCGTGCACGACCGCGTGTTGACGGTGCAGGGTGCGCTTGCCGGCATCTCCAAGGCCTACGCGCTGGTTGCCAAGGGCCTGCTGGAAGGCGCGCCGCAGATGGGCATGGGTGGCGTGGTGCAGAACGCCGGCACCCACGGTAAGTTGGCGTGATTAGTTGTCGTGATTAGTTGGCGTGATTAGTTGGCGTGACGAGTTGGCGTGACGAGTTGGCGTGACGAGTTGGCGTGACGAGTTGGCGTGATTTTGTGCCGCCGCCGCTGCTGCAGCAGACTGACTGACGTTGACCAGCTGTGCGACTGCTCATCTCGCACAACCAAATGGGCACCATCATCGGCCGCCAGGGCCTCAAGATCAAGCACATCCAGGACGTGTCGGGCGTGCGCATGGTGGCGCAGAAGGAGATGCTGCCGCAGTCGACCGAGCGCATTGTCGAAGTCCAGGGCAGCCCCGACGGCATCGAGAAGGCGGTGTGGGAGATTGGAAAGTGCCTGGTGGACGACTGGCAACGCGGCACCGGCACCGTGCTCTACAACCCGGCCGTGCGTGTCCAGGTCGGCTCTGGTCCTCTGCCGCCCGCCGTCGGTGCTGCCGGCGTCGCCACTTACGGCGGCGGCAGCGGCGGCGGCGGTGGTCGCGCCTACAACCGCACCGGCAGCGGCGCCGACTTCACCGACAGCCGTGGTGGCTATGGCCGCTCGGCCAATGACGGCGCCCCTCGCGGCGGCGCCAGCGGCGGCGCCAGCGGCGGCGGCATTCCCCTGGTGACGGAGGATGGCGAAGAAGTGCAGACGCAGAACATCAGCATCCCCGCCGACATGGTCGGCTGCATCATCGGCCGCGGCGGCGCCAAGATCAGCGAGATCCGCAAGTCGTCTGGTGCACGCATCTCCATCGCCAAGGCGCCTCATGACGACACGGGCGAGCGCATGTTCACCATCATGGGCAGTGCCGCCGCCAACGAGAAGGCGCTGTACCTGCTGTATGAGAATCTCGAGGCCGAGAAGGGTCGCCGCCTGCAGGCTGCCGCCGAGTGATTGCACCGGCCACGGCGGCGACGGCGGTGGCGGCGATGATGACGACGACGACGGCGGCGACGATGACGACGACGACGACGACGGCCATCCATCCATCTGCGCACGCACACTCGCTACTAGCCTTGGACTGCACCTCTACTTGATCAACTGCCTGTCTCACAATCTCACAATCTCACGGACGCCACCCCCTTCACACTCTCTTTCGCGCCACCCCCCCTCACACTCTCTTTCGCGCCACCCACCTCACACTCTCTTTCGCGCCACCCACCTCACTCTCTTTCGCGCCACCAACCTCACTCTCTTTCGCGCCACCCACCTCACACTCTTTCGCTCCTGTTTTCTCCCCCCCCCTCCCACAGCACCTCCCGACTTCGACACAAAAGCATGGGCTACTGTTATCGTTTTCCGGCGTCTGATAGACCGTGATTGCGCAAAGCAACTTGACGATGCTATGATACCACCTGATTGACTCGCCTGGCAAGCGAGCGCTGATGATGATCTGATGACACGAATCCACCTGGAATCCCCCCTTTCTAATATCATTCACATTCACCCATCCCGTTCGGACACCAACATTCTTACCCGGCCCTCCGCCTCCTCACCGCTGCTCTGTCGTCGTCCCTCCCGACATTTGATACCCTACTGCCTCTGCTTTCGCATCATCCGGCACGCTGAATTTGATTTGTCTTCCACTCGGCCAAGGAAGCTTGGCACAACACACCCAAGGCACTGGGCACAACACACCCAAAGGACTGCATGGATATGGGACAGAAGAGACAAAGGAGGGAAAGGTAGCTAGCTTCAGACGTAGTCGGCCCCGAGCATGGCTTTGTTTCTTTTTTTGCTTTTTGCTTTTTTCCCCAAGTGCATGATGCATAGCTCGCGGCCATGACCACACGCAAATGCAAATGCGTGGTAGCTTGTTGCAGCGTAGTAACTTGTTGGAGCGTAGTAGCTTGTTGCACACAGACGACAATGAACCAAGAGTCCGATGCTGCAGCTAGCTCCGGCTGCACCAAGTTACAGTACCTAGCACTAGCTCTTAGGGCACACTGTGCTGAAAAGTCGGTCCCCTGGCGCACGCCCTCCGTCACCGCATCTTGTGTGACTGAGCGCGCCTTCGGCTGTTCAGCTTCAGCCAGCCAGCGCTCCAGACAGGCGGTAAGTTATGCCGCTTCCGTGGCCTGAACCCTTGCGAACCGGTGTCTGCCGGCATCATGGCTGGACGGCCGCGCTCCCCCGCACTACGCACTACCCGCACTACCCGCACTACCCACACAGACAATCGATCGCCTGGCCGGCCAGCTTTGATTGGCGTCGGCCTTGGGCGGCCAGTTGGTTGATCTGCAGGGCCCTGCACCCGCGCTGATTAGTTAGAGCTTGCCTGGCTGATTAGTTAGGGCCAGGCTGATTAGTTAGAGCCAGGCTGATTAGTTAGAGCCTGGCCCTCCGCGGCCGTGCGCGCGTGCCCGCCGTGCCCGTTGCAGCGCCAACCAGCTTGGCCGGCCCAGTGGCAGCGTGCAATCGCCGTGATTCAAACCCTCTTTGGCGCCCATTGCTGATTCCACGAGGCGCCGCCGTTGTCGACACCCCACGTTTCGGCCCGCTCTGGTCGAGCGGCACACAGGCTGTCGTGGTGTTTCAAGTAGGCGCCTGAGCCCAAACACTGACCCGCTTGCTCGGTCATCAGTGCGTGCGTGCGTGCGTACGTGCGTGTGCACAGCAGCAGCACCGCACTCTCAGTCCCACTGGCGTACAGACGAACGAGGCCGTAGAGCGAGGCCTGATCTCGCCCGTCTCGCCGTCTCGCCGTCTCGCCCATCTGGTCCATCTCGCCCATCTCGCCCATCTGGTCCATCTCGCCCATCTCGCCCATCTCGCCCATCTCGCCCATCTCGCCCATCTCGCCCATCTCGCCCTCTTTCTCACTTCAGCTGACCCTGTCTGTGCTGCTGTCCATGCACGATTTGTCAGTTTTGTGGCCGAACACCTGTGCAACCACGTGCTCGCCATCGGCTTGACGCCGGCACCGCTGCACACGTGCAGCACCGACTCATCGTCCTCCTCACGCATCAGCTGCCGCCCAGTGGATGCAGAGGAGGACAGTCGTACGCGGCGGCCCTTTGTCTCAGCCTCCAGCCCTCTGCTATCGACTCGGGCCTCATCGTCTTGATCGCCATCACCGTCGCCATCACTCACCTTTGCCATCACCACCACCATTATTAGCCTCGCTACCACCAGCTTTTTGCTCTGGACCCACGCTCCTGATCAACTGAGCCTCCAGTCCTCCATCCTCTGGTCTCCAGTTCTCGCTTCTCACCCCCCCCCCCCCCCCCCCCCCCCCCCCCCCCCCCCCCCCCCCCCCCCCCCCCCCCCCCCCCCCCCCCCCCCCCCCC